>JAHZNI010002761.1:0-17557 GCA_027744415.1 Seira ritae
CGTACCATGTGGAGATTTTTCAAGAGAAGACGGAATCAAAACGAAAGTAGAGAAAGATTAGAATAGAGTCAAGGGAGACTTATTAAGTAAATTCTAGGCCAGCAATTTTCCAAATTAAGTGTGTATGTACGTTAGGATTGTTCTCCAAAAACTGTTCCGACAGTGGAATGGTCAATTGTATGCAAAATATTTTTGCAGCTCTAGAAATTAGATACTTAATTAATGATTGGCGGGTAAATTCTGATAAAAAATACTCTCCTTTTGTACATTACTAGAATTAATCTTAATGATTCTTAACTACTTCGAAATTTCTTCGGCCTAAAATCAGTGAAAATGGGAAAGTATTTTTTTAATTTGGAGAGAAGTGCCTTTGCAAACTAAAAGACTGAACTTTTTCAGTTAGTAAACTATTCGACCAAAGAAATTTTTTTTAGTTCATAGCTATGTTCGTTCGTGTTTTGTCTACAAGTGCATGTTGTCAGCAAATAGTAGTTAGTTTACGATTAGAATAGCTAGCTTAATAAATGCTTCTAATCTCATTTGATGTTAATATAACTAATCTTGTTATCTACTTACTTAATATTATTTTTGTATTCACAAAACAGAACATGTTAGAAGTATTTATATCGTTTAAATAAAATAACCAGGCAAAAATAGAATAATCACAATGATACGAAGTGATGAGAACCTCATTCTGCATTGCATTACACAACACATTAAAGAGCCCAGACGCCCAGAGTTCTCCTCCATTCTGATAATAAGGTCAACCCAAGCAAACCCGTCTTTAGCTTTAATCTGCTCTAGCTTGAAATGAGCCAGTCGAAGGAGTTGCTGTTAGAAAGAACATTTTGCTTTGACTGAAAAGGGCGTTTAAGCGAAAAGGCCAACCCCGGTCATCATGGCAAATAGCAAATACAATCTGGAGCAGGCAAATAATGCGTACCTTGTCCAAGATTCTGCCTGAGAGAGTTTTACATGCATATTTTGCTTTTGACTTTTGATTTCTCCCGAGTAAGGTTAAGATTAAGGGTAAAGTGGCTGTAAGCGATATTCGTTTTTCTCAATGGATAATTTCGAAATTTTATCTCGTTTATACCTCATTTCATCATTATGAAATCTTCAAGAAGGTTCTACCATAAAATTACTGCGAAATTTAGCTTGTCGGGTGGAAATGACGATTTCCTTTCTAACTAAGAATGAGGTACATTAATAAAAGATGTTCAAAACGCAAAAAGTGCAGCTCAGTTGTAGTGATGATTACCAAGAAAATTCGAAGAGGGCTTGGAAGGAAGGAAGTGCCATAGCCCCATTGCAAAAAAAAAAACTTCAGAAATGATCAATGGGCCAAAATATTCAAAACAACTCAGGTTGAGACCGAGAGCGACGATAATTCCGTCCCTCAAAATTCTAATTACAAGTTTTCGTTTGATGCATGGAAGTACCAAGGAAAACCTAAATCACAGTTTTTAAATTTATCTAAGCAACCTTAGAAAATGGAGGGACAGAGTTTCGAATTCGATTAATAGTATTGTGAATATGTAAATTATCAAAATATATATGAAAACCTGAAATGACAGTTTAAATGCAAGTTGCCAAATTTCAGAATACTATTGTGCCATTGTAGTCAGTAACCTATGTCCAAAAATACTTTTAAAACTGACGTGGGTCACTCATAAACTCTTGAAATTTTAAATGGGAACCGTAACCACATTTTAAGAAAATCGTTTCGCAACTATGAAAAATTAAGGCCATTGAGATATCGTCGCTCGAAGAATCATGATTCATGAATGTTTCAGCCGAGTACCGTTTCGCTCATCTAGAATAAAAATACTACTAAATTATACGACAACCTGCGCGTATAATTTCCACTTACATCTTAAATAGCTGCACAAACCGAAAATTGATGCCTGATAAAAATGCAAAGTAAAAAATATGCTAGGTAATGCCTGAATACTGACGACGCAATATCTTCTAGGGGCAATTGAAGACAAGTCTGACGTCTGGAGCTAATCAAGCTACATTCATTAAGATTACAAACTCCCATGTCTTTTTCATCAATGTTTGAAGACTTCTTGGCGGAGTTCGGATTGTGGGATTATGTAAACTTCTGCTCGAATGACGTCGCAAGGAAGTTATTTATGAACTATATAGTGCGTGACTTTGAGGATAAAGCATAGGTACATAGGGTGGCATGAAATGTTTAAGAGAAATTAAACTGGTTGGAATTGAACCACAATTTTAGATTGGTGTCAAATAAGTTCATTACGACTGACTCTGCTTTTATCAATCATTTTGCGCTCTTTATATCGATAATAGAGTGACGATGACAAGAAGTGTCACGGACATCACAAGTGTTGAGAAGAAGGTAGCATTAGGGTAGGTATTAAATGTCTAATTCGCAGTTTTCCCAAAAGTTGATGTTATCGTCTTGACCTAAGAGAAAGAACCAGTGTGGAATTCAACAGTTTTTTTTGCAAATATTCCACATGAATTTCAAACGATGATCTCTTTCCGATAACGAGATTTTGGCAGATTACATATAGGTTGATCGGGGTCGTATCGTGTGTTCATTTGGGCTCGACGCTCATGCAAAAAAGATGTTCTGAATGCGTGATGTGATGCAAGATTCACGTCAGTCTTAGAACAGAAACGGTGACTAACGGGCGAGAAAAAGGCGAAGGAAGCAACATAAATAAGCTTCACTGGACCCATAAAGTTCAGTCAGTCACACAAGTTTACTCTTTCAGTGGCTGGACACACTTCCAGTTAATATATATTTATTTGATTTGACTTGAGCGAAAGAAAACAGTGTGCCACAGGGAATATAAATTTTTTCGAGTGTAAATTCACAGGTAGTGAGGGTATAGGTCAAAGTGTGAAACATGACCGCGGGAAAGGATGCGGCCCTGGAGGCTGTCATGGTCCAGCTTGGTGAGTTTAATTTTGAAGATTCACGCGTACAGCACTTCTGGATTTCAAGTAAGATTTATTTTTTGAACGTTGTTTTATTTTTTCCCATCAAGGTGAGTGGGGACCTTACCAACGCCGTCAACATATATTGCATTTGCTGACTGCATTCCTTGCTGGAATGCACATGTTATCACTGACCTTCACAGCTCCAACACCGGAGCATAGGTAAGGTATAATGACTGACACACATCCTATGCATGTGCGTCCATTCGCAGAATCTGACTGGAATTAAATTTCGTAGATGTGAGGTGCCGGATGTCGATCTATATAAAAATGATACAGATTTGAGTCGGTACATTCCCTGGAACTCGGAAAAGGAGGCTTATGATTCTTGTTCCATTTATAAAATACCAGGGAATCCAGCAGGAGGGCAGATTCATTGCTATGGTCCATATGTTTACAATACCACTTATTTCAAGACGTCCAGAGTAATCGATGTAAGACGAAACAAGCCAGCTTACTCCAAGACACCAAACGTGATTTCGTATTATAGAAGTGAAAACTTAATAAAAATATTGTCGTGCTTTATAGTTTGGGCTTGTCTGCGATAAGAGATGGATGAGAACTTTGCTACAATCAATTTACATGGTTGGGGTATTGTGCGGTGCAGTTATTCTAGGAACAATGGCAGACAGGTATACCTCGTAGTAAAATGATGTTAAGTTCACATTTTACATCAGATCTTAATCTTATGCATGCAGGCAAACTAATTATTTCTTCGAACATTTAGTTTCGGCAGGAAACCCATTCTGTGCATTTCTGGACTCCTTCAACTGGTAAACAATGCAACCAAAGCATTTATGCTTGAACTTAATTACGAGATTGAAACAATTCAATTATATATTCCAGGTTTTTGGCTTGGCATGCGCATTTGTCCCCGACTTTTACTCTTTGTCAGGTAATTATTTTGATTTCCCATCTTCAGTTTCAGATAGAAAGTTATTATAGATATTAATTATAATTGGGTTTCTTCCATTTCCAGTGACAACCTTCTTTTATGGAGCGTTTGGATCAGGCGGAGGTAAAATATTAATAGAGTTTTGGAACTATTAAATTACTATTAAAATCCTGTATGCATTAGAAGTAACTTAATGGATAAATTATGTTTGTATACCTATTCATATTTAGCTTACGGAACTGGTTTTGTTTTATCGATGGAACTCTTAGGTAAGCGATTATAACTTAGTTAGCCTCTCATACGCTTGCGTAATCGTACATTCTTTAGTGTTTTGATTTGATTACACTTTAACTTGATCGATGTTTGATGCTCCACTAATTTGGTTTGCGAAACAGTAAAATGTAATTTTGACATTTAATGTAGGAAAAAGCAAGCGTACAGTTTGTGGAATACTATTCAGCATTGTCTTTGCGATTGGGGTAATGCTAGATGCATTTTGGGGCTGGTTACTTCCAACTGAGTGGAAAGGACTTCAGATATTGCAGATAATTTACGCCTCTCACTCTCTTCTCTTGATTGGGCACTGGTGGCTCATTGATGAATCCATACCTTGGCTCTGGGGCAGAGGAAGAACAAAAGAGGCACTTGAAATTGCATCGAAGGCTATTGATGTAAACGGAAGGTACTTCGTGAGAGACGAGGAGAGAAAAGTGGAGAATGATCCGGAAGCACAAGAAGGAGGTGAAACTACGAGCCAAAATTCCAACCCGGAAGGCACGACCACAGACTCCACCGTTTCCACTATTGAAAGTGCATCTGATCAGCATCCACCAAAGGAGGGGATGTTGGATCTCTTGCGGCAACCTAATCTTCGATTTAGGGCGATTGACATCTCCTACTTTTGGTTTTCAAACAGCATCGTCTACTACGCTCTGTCGTTCAACGCAGGCTCCTTGCCCGGAAATCCCTTTTTAATGAACTGCCTCAGTGGAATGGTAGAAGTGCCTGGACATATAATCGCAATTTTACTGCTGGATAGATTGGGAAGGAGATGTCTTGGCTCTACGCTTCTCTTCTTGGGAGGATTTGGATGCATCGTTATCGCATTTCTAAATCAAGGCAAGTTCAACTTAATTTATGTACGTTTATATTCCAAGTCAAGTCAAATGTGTGCATACTATAATTCCCTCATCGAAATGTGTAGGCGTGCTTATCATTACGATTGCCATGCTTGCCAAAGTTGCGGTCGCTGGTTCATTTTCACTCTGTTTCAATTACACCGCGGAGCTGTTTCCAACAGCGATTAGAAATTCAGTTATTGGGGTCACTGCAATGGCGGCGAGAGGAGGTGGTATGTTAGCTCCGGAAATAATGCTCTTGGTAAGTGTCCGTGGTATATTACGCAAAATGATTATGCCATCCATCTTACTTATCCTTATCTTAAGCAAAAATTATAATTTCTATTATTGATTATATTTTTCTGTGTAAAGGACGCAGTCGGGAAGTCCCTTCCAAATCTTATATTTGGCACTATAGCGATATTATCTGCGTTTTTTGCCTTGTTCCTGCCTGACACAGCGAATAAGGATATGCCGCAGACGATGGAGGAAGCAGAGAATTTCGGTAAAGGAGACACTGCTTTCCGTACCATGTTTAGGTTTTTCAGGAGAAGACGGGATCAAAACGTTTATAGAGAAATAGAAGAATAGCATAACATATATTGCAATTAGGTACGTAATAAATTTCTTAGGTTAGGTGTGTTCGGAACAGTTTAGGCGAACTATGATAAATTTGACGTTTTCTTTGCTTGTTACTTTCGTATCTCGTACATAAATTTTTAGTAGCTAGATAATGATATGATCAATTATTTTGCTTGATTAGCCTTTAATTTCATTTAATATTTAACTGATTACCACTGATAAGCTGGTTAACTAATATTATTTTTTGTATTCACTCAATGTATCATGTAAATAAAACATATCATCATACAAAATAATGCACGTAACGTAACCCATCGCAAAATGGAAGTGATATAAATCACGTACGATGCATGCAAGTCATTCCGCATTTCTGCACACGTCTTACATATATAAGCCAAGCTCATCGTTGGTCATGTCCATGTCTGGTCTAGTCTGGCTCAGAATGCGGAATGAACCAGAGACGAGGATGTTTACTGTCAGAAGCTTTCGCTGAAGAAGAACGGGTTTGAGCAAAACTTAAAGCGAAAAGGCTAACTCTGGTCACGTTTAAGGTAAAATCTGGAGCTCGAGCCAAATCCAAAAGAGAAAGTTTTTTTCAGAGAGCTGTTCGCATATTGCCCGCTTGACTCTTTCATTTCTCTCGTGTGCGGTTTAAAAAGATTAAAGTAAGGCTGAGAGTGCCTTAGGATGTGACACTCCTTTTCCTCAATGGATAATTTCGAGCTTATCTCATTTCTACCTCTATCCCATCACCATCATTGTCATCATAATCACCATCATCATCATCATCATCATGTTACGTTGGTTCTTTTGGTATTACAAAATGACTACATGACATTTAGCCAGCCCGCTTGACTCTTTCATTTCTCTCGTGTGCGGTTTAGAAAGATTAAAGTAAGGCTGAGAGTGCCTTAGGATGTGACACTCCTTTTCCTCAATGGATAATTTTGAGCTTATCTCATTTCTACCTCTATCCCATCACCATCATTGTCATCATAATCACTATCACCATCATCATCATGTTACGTTGGTTCTTTTGGAATTACAAAATGACTACATGACATTTAGCCTGTGGCCTGGAAAATGGCGTTTTCTTATGTAAGCCCTACATTACATACATATGAATGAATACTCCACACTCCACGCTTGGGTAAAAACAAAGGAGATAAGCCGGAATGTCAGTGATAAGGATGAGAATACGAAGGATGGGATCGAAGCTAAAGACTTCAAAAGTTTAGCTCAAAATAAGTTTTTTCCTCTAATCTTCCCCGCTATTTTTATGCCATGTATTTGAACTCTTTCTGGAGCAGTGGATGAACTCTGAAGAATAATTGCATTTTCAGCTTCAAAAAGAATTTTTTTTCACTATTAATGCCCTGCAATCAAAATGTTAGTTCTTGGAACCCAATTAAGTCAATTGGAGGAGAGGACATGACTATGACTGCATGACTATGATAAGTCGAGTGCGAGAGGTCGTAAGAAGATTATTATTATTATTTCGCCATGATTGAAAAGATCTTTTCTATCGATTCATTCGAGCTGCACTAGGAGATGTACCCACCACGGGGGAGTATATAACCATCGTGTTTCCGGCCAAACCGATGAGGCAAACGAGTCCGTAGAGGAGCTGCACTAGGAGATGTACCCACCACGGGGGTCCTCCAAACATGGGGTAGTGCTCCTCCATATCCAGCATTGAATTCAAGATGTGGTAGCAGGGATGGTCCTGCCATTCCGTGAGGTTATTGGTATGCTCAAGCAGGATAAAGAGGAAGGAACAGTTGGCCATCGAAAATTGGTTCATGCTCCCGTTGCTGTTGTTACCATCCCAGAACTGGAACCCCGTTCCGAACATGGACTCGTTCTCCGCCATTGTGAATGAATTCATAGAAGAAGTAGTCTTGTCCCTTCGGGAATGATGAACTCCGAAAATTAAAAACGGAATGAGTTGATGACAACTAGCCCGTTTCCGGCTTCCTGGTTCCAGCTGGGTTACACCAGACCTTTACAGATGCTGACCCTGGATTACAGATTAAAAAATAGAATTTCATCATCTTAACTTATACAATAGTCTGGTCTGTCGTACGTAATTTCTCTGTTTCCAAAGGAATGTAGAGAAACGTGCAAACGTGATTTCTTTGATGAGATGCATACAGGAGGACATTGATTTTTTACCTCATGAACCTGGATGCAGGTACCTGATACCTATATGCATGTAATCCACAGCGAATTATAATGTACACACCCTGCGAATAGCAAATAACAGCGAATCCTGTGGGCGTGTTTTTTTGAAGAGAAAGCGATTTTTTCGCAATCAAAAAATGTTGAATGTATCAAAGGATGCTTTGAGGGCTACACAAGATTTAATATGTTTTAGCTTACCAAGGTAGTGAGTGATAGTACAATAGTCAGGTTATTTTTAATTATTGCCAATTGAATGGCTTCGTGTTTTTCCCGGATCTAATTATCTATCCAATTTAATTCCTCCTAAAAATTCTACGTATTACGTACCTGTTTTGATTCCAGTCAATTTTGGTAAATATCACCCGTATTATGTACATGTAAAACCCTATTAATGCGAACGAGTAATAAAGCAACGCGCAATTCCCGATAGAGAAAAAAACATGACAAAGGAACTAATGGAAAATAGAGTTGAAGCCAAATATGAAAATCTCTAATTTACTCTCATCTCTTGTCTCTTTGACGTAAGTAATGATTCCAATGAATAATAATAAAAATCATTTGAAAAGTTAATACAAGGACATATTCTACCACGGGATTTGGTCTGTAATTTTCCATTATTCTGCGAAATTTTATATTTTCTCCACAGTCGACAGTCGAATAGTTTCTTTGATTAAGAACTTGGGGCACAATTAATCATGATATATGGAATAATCAAGGAACTTTATCTACCAACTCAAACCCAAAAGAAAAAACAACTAGTGACATCAGCCATTAGAAAATAAGGCTGGTGGTGATTTGATTCGATGAAGACTTTCATTCTTCATTCATTTATACAACAGCACCGGGGAGAAATGAAATAAGATCCATAAACAATCACGAAATCCCAACAACATGTCTTCGCAGGAGAAACTAACTACCTTACAAGTTTGGTAATCACAAACAGGCCATGGAAAATACGAAATTATAATTTCTTCCGCTATAGAGAGAAAAAATGATTATTACCTCGTCCTCCTCCCTCGTGTAGGAATGTAAATGTAAATATTGTCCTTATTCGGGGAAAACTACGTTACGTTTATTGCCTCCCACAAACTTGAAATTTGATTGGGTTAGATAGATGCGCTACTCCCCTTGATTTTATTTGAGAAGAACAAAAACTCATTTTGTCTTGTCATTCTAAAGAAAACCAACTGCCTTTGACTCGATGTAGCATTATATTATTCGCTGCTTTACAATTTTCCAGACCCAGACGGTGGTGAGTGAAGAAGGAGAACATGTCCGAATGCCATTGCCATTGCCACTATCTCTCACAATTGGAATCTTTTTTCCAGCAGAAGAGCGCGTGCAATTTCACTAATTTTTTTCTAGGATCAGTCAAAAAAATTCCTGCTTTCATTGACTGTGTCTGCTCTGTACATAGATGCGCGCCTAGAACTAGGTAAGTAATTACGGTACAAACAATAGGCATTCTTATTAGTCGCTTCTAGGGAATGCTGCGACCACTAACTGATTCTATTAAACAGGGAAAGCACTTATTTCCTCTCACTAACTCAGTTTTCTTGGGAAAGATATTTGGCATTTGTATTACGTGGCGATGGTGGTGGTGGGTGGGTGGTCGAGCCTCATACATTTGCCTTGTTTAATTTCATAGGTACAATGTACTTGACATTATGCAAAAGCAATAAAAAATTTGCATGTACTTTGCACGAGTATGTATGATGTAAAAATTTCATAAGGTAGAAAGCAGAGAAAGTCTTCTTTTCTCAAGCAATAATATCATAATATCCCGCAAGGTTGTTCCCTTTCTAACTTAACATAAAAAGAGAGAGAAAAAATCATGAACCGAACAGAGGTTCACTTTCCCCTCTGAACTCTACTGGTAGCATTCATGTAAAGGTCTTGGTCTGGTTGCTGCTCTTTTTCATTCCGCCACCGAAGCGAATCAAGTAGGTAAAACACGATGCTTGCCTTATGCATATATTTTTGAAAAGTGAAAGTGCTCTGGTCCCTTGCATACATAGATAATTTCTTCTACTACTACATTTTTAATTTAACTACATATTCCAATAAACTGTGACAGGAATTTAATAAATAAAAATGCTCACCCTTTTAAGTGTCACACGTTGTTGGGAACGTTAAGGGAACAAGTTTTGGCTTGAATATTAAAGGGTTTTATATCTGCGCTATTTTATGTCACTAAGTATGAAACTGGAACATATTGCTAGTCGCATTCCACTACTTGGATTTATGTATTGAACATATAAGCATTATTTTTTAGAATTTCCTGGGGAGGGAGACCTTGGTGAGCTTGGTGTGGTATCATCGGTATGTCCATTACCATTTTTTGCAAGGATTTTCTCCAAAATCCCAAAATAGTGGAATAAATTTACTCCCTTGCTTGTGACACCAGCACCTGCTGCTCTTGCTGTCGTGATAATAAACAAATGCATGAATATCGTAAATATTTTAAATAAAAAAATGGAAATTCTAGTTTTTATTCTAGGGATCGAATAAGGGACTCGTGAAATCCATCTTTATAGAAGCTTGTCGTAAACAACTTTTTATTTTCATCTCCTTTTCTGCATTTATTATTATTTATTCATTTACTTTCACTACTAGACTTACCCTACTGCTTGGAAATGTCAGCTTTTATAGGTATTTGAAATGAGAGAAAGAGGGAAAGTTTATGCCATCAAGTTTCGCGAGGTGAAATTGATACGTCCCTAAAAATTAATAAACCTCAATCAGCTCAACGATAATTAACTCAGCGTTGATACATTGTAAAAATTCATCAAAGCTCTCAAATGTTTTGGCAACACGTCCTCTGCATAATGTTTGCACAAAAAAGTATCGGGATTGAAAAGAGTATAGTATATGTATTATTTATTCGCTATGAAAGCCGAGACGATACCCGTAATCAAAAAAATTCCATTTAGTTTAATCATGAGGCTATACCCATATCCCCTGTCTTTCCAGAATTCAGTTTTAATTAATTTCCCTTTTCTACGATGAAGGTGAAACAATTTGGAAAAGAGAGTAAATAGGTAGAGGTATACAATGGCCTCGTTCAAGTCCTATTCGGAATTAAACTTAAAAAAAGGAAACCATAAGAAAATCTGAGAGTGAAATCAAAGGGACCACAAGGTAATGCCGATACATACACACATTTCGTAGAGCAACTCGAGCTCTCATGTGAAAACCACATGAAAGCGATCAAAGTCGAAAGTTGACTAGACCCTTTCATGTTACTTTCCAAATTATCCACTCAAGTTTTAATAATAATTTTCTAACCCTTTTTCGAAATAGAGATGGAATGGTATCAAAATTTGTATATTTGTGTCATATATTATACTTAGCTAAACGTATATTCATATGTATTTGATTTGTGGTGAAGGTGAAGCCAAGCCTATGAGAAGTGAAATATGTACAAAGGAATATTTTTCATGATCTAAAATTATACTTCCTACCCACGCACACATATATGCAAACAGTTTTACTGGTGAAACAATTTTGGTCAGATTTTGCAAAACTTTTGAAACGTGATTTATTTCAACTCACAAATAAAAATTGTGCAACCTCCCCCGTTTTACCATATCACATCACATCACTATGGAAAATTTTTTGTGATTGTTGTGAACTTATATGCATAGATAATATATTTCAAGGATATATTCGTTTTCTGCCTGACTAGACGTTGACATGGACATGGATGACAGGCTGCACATTTCCCGCCTTACATGCTAAACTTTACTGGATATGTCACTGTCTATGTCTATGCGGGCGGATGTTGGGAATTCATAAAATTTCGCACGTGGAACATTATTATTAAAAGTTTATTTTCTAACCCCATTCATAAACTAAGCCTGGACCAGTTTTGAGTAAGTAAAAAAGTTGACACCACAACGCCCTCTCCTTATACTCTGATAAGTTGGCAATGTCAAAAGTTTCAGCCATTGAGCATTCAACAACTTAATGTACGTAATGTATATGCTTATGAATATGACCTTTTAGGTTTGCTTGTGCCATCATCTTATTTTTCCCCATCTGAACAAAAAAATTCCTTCAAGAGTTCCAAAAGAAGTTGCCACTTGTACCAAACCAAGTGGTTACAATTCTTTTCCGCAGGGGCCAAAAAATATTACATGCTCAAAGTTACAGGATACTATTCTCTAGTGTGATTTAAAGCACTTGGCAAAGAAGTACATAGTATGTAGGGGTAGTAGACACGACACGATTTGAGCAACTTCTGAGAAAAAAAGTTTTGTATGCCACATCACATCTCACAAAGTTTTTTTCTACCACAAAAAAGTTCGTATTTAGGTAATGAGATGATGGTCTCAGGTGATGGGTAGTTAGCATTATCTCAGGGAGCGCCCTTCCTTCCCTCGGGCAATGCTACTGCCTCAGCCACAGCCCCATGGCTGCAACTTTCACTTCACTGACTGAATGAATACTACTTACATGAACCTACATAGCTAAACTGCTTAACTCAATTTGCGTCATGAAGATGATAAATCTCTTCCAGAAATTGTCTTTGGAATTTCATGGTAGCGCAATGCACGAACTGAATAGAAATGCAAACGTGACGCTCCAAAAACAGGAACTATTTAATGTAAATACTACGTTCGCATTATGTAAATACGTACGACTATGCAATTTTATTGTCATTTTCACCCGAAAACAGAAAAGTTGAGCTAACCCCCTTCATATGATGATGTATCTAAACAAAACGCAGAGAAAGCGGATGTATGTAAATCCAAAATATTTAAGCATGAAAATATTATGGGAGGTCACCGAGAACGTTGTACAGAGTAGAACAATACAAGAGCCAGCTTGAAATTTAGAGAAGCCATGCTGCTTCTCATATAATTTTTCTATTACGTATAATGAGAAGAAAACTGGAAATTTAATGGTGTTTCGTGCTCGCTGGTGGAGAAAATCATTGTTTTTCCTTGGCTCCAGACCTCTATAATTCCTTCGAGTGTCGCTGCAGACTTGAAGCCTTGTGTAATCTTGGATTAGTGTATACACATTATTACGTAAGTAGGTAGGTATGTAATACGTTCAGTACTTACTTTTTAGCGCTTTATATCGAAGAAGAAAATGTTATAGAATGGCAACTTGTAGCAAGAGGGAAAAATTGCTCAGAAGGAGTGCATTCCCGTGGTCCTGTATTTTACTCCAGAAGTGTTTTCGAGGGATTTTCTGATCCATTTGCTTTGCTCGCACAAGAAGGCGTTGTCTTTTGTAAATGAAAGGGCAATGAAAATGTAACCGGATTTTTCAAGAGGAAGAAAACCAGCAACTCGGCTGGATGGACTGGATAAAGAGGAAAAACAGGCTGAACCTTTGAGTTCTATATACTTTTAGCTGGGAATAAGCAAACGCATGATAGAACACTTGGAAGTTAGCTGAAACGTCAAATGCTCTAGAAATAAATGTCGCTTTTCTCACTCTCTCTTCCTTTGACTTAGCAATTCAATCCCTTTCGCCTTTGAATGAATCATTTATGTATGATTATTATGAAATAAATCTTCTGTTATCCCCACTTAATAGACTTTAATGAGACAGGTCTGACCTTGTGCTCTTTGTTCCCATCCATATGGATCATGTACGAAAATATACTAACATTTTTACGATTATGTACCCATGCACCCTTTCGATCTGCTTACATTGATCGATTTTAGTTTAGTAACGCAGAATCTCAACTCGCCCCCGCCTGGTGACTGGTAGATAAATTTGCATGACTTCATTTCATCAAAGCATAAAACATGATAGAAAATTAATTTATTGTCTTGCATTTGTTCTACTGATTCTAGGAACAGTTCATTTTTCTTAACAAAAATATCGCGTTTCCAAACAAACGAGCAGATGTGTTGAACTGACAAGGAGTCCATGACTACACAGTCCACTGCATACTACAGAACTAACTAAACTGCAAGTAACATGCACTTTGCAAAGATAAACACTAATACATAGTTCACGGAAACGCCAAGTCAACGGCCTTTTTAAACCCAAAACACTATGTGCCAACCATGACCAAACACAAAGTCTATTAAGAAGGAAGAACGTGATGAAAATGCTAATGACTTTTTTGAAACAGGTCCAATTGGGAAGTCAAATCCAGATTTTCGTGAGCACGCGATGAATAATAAACGAATCCGAATCCAACATTTGTCATCATTTTAAACATTTTTTTCATAATTTATGATGTATCACTACTACTACGCAAAATGTGAGGGGAAAATTGTCTATCAGAAAAGAAATGGAAGCGATTCTGGTAGTTTGACATTCTAATCACCTCTAACCATGTACACATTTTTTTATGTACTTTACGTAGTATTTGATAAGTACTTGACAACAATTTTGTTGGCGGAAACTTATCCGGATACTGTGAACCCAACTTAATGCCACATTCCCAGACCTTCGAGCGAAAGTTCCCTGAGAGCGCTACTTACAATTACCACTTTCCTCTCTTCTCTCTCTCGCGGGCTATAAAAATCTATTTCTATTTCTATGCCGACTTCCCAAGTGTCATAGACTCACTAGCAGTGCTAACAGGAAATGATATGATACCATTGAAATTCCCACAAATAGAGTGAAAGAATCGCTTCGGATAAGATGCTGGAATTGGAGGAGGAATTCATGTTTACTGGGATAACAGTCAGTCGGAGACGATGGATGGTCCTTGTATATTTATTCTCCTAATGGCATTTCTCCGTCTAAAATTAAAGTCGCCAATAGAGATCTGCAAACTTCTTTGATATTTTCTTTGTAAATGCCTAACCTACTACAACTGTTGACATTGACAGGCCCTCCTATGATTTTTCAATGGATTTACGCGTAGAAATTGTAGAGGGGCGATCATCATTTCTCTAGCCTCAAGTGCGTCACATTATCCCTCTCCACAGGGAAATGTTTTTTTTCTGACAGGGCAGACTGTGAGCGGAAAAAATATTAAATAAATAAAATGTCATTTTTACGTTATTCCTAATGTTCTCGTGAGGCACTCACATGAATTCATTGCCACACTTTGGTGCACAGGAAAGCATACAGAGAGCTGTCACTCTAAAAACCAAGCAAAACTATGAACAAGTTAACCATCTACAACCTACTTACTTACTCACTTTATTCAATTCAACCTCTCCGACACTGACATGTTTGTAATGCTTGAAAAAATAGTGAAAATTCGTTCTATGAAGTGGTATTAAGTATTTCCTAGTATTTTTTTGGCACTCGTACTCGTGGAATAAAAAAATCTTCACCATTTCCGATCTCAATCTCTGTAGATTTGAAATACTGGAAATCTGCCATTGACAAACAAGCTCTTCTCATGCAAACTACAAACTATGCTATAGTTCTCGAATAATATCTCTTACTCAGAGAAGCAATAATATTATTATAGGGTGTTCCTCCCCCATTGTAGGCTACCTATATGTCATTGAATCGGCGACTATTGTAAACATAGCAATGAGCCTCATGCCATACCATACAAGTCAAGTCGATAGAGTCGTCGTCTAAATTCCTACGATTTTTTTTATATTATGCAGAATCATTTCACATTCCCATTCAAACGATCCATCCAAATGACTGATAAATGTTTATTCCTTCTTTGCAAAAGTCATCGCCCACCCACAACACCAGCATATACCTATGAATATGTAGACATCTGCATTCAGTCGCTGTGATTCAAAGTAGCACGCGAGGATCCTATTGTAGTCTAGCAAAATAGGTACTAAATATATATACTTGGCTCTGACTTCAATTATGCCTTTCCATTGATTTTGGGAAAAACGAGAGTTTCCTCAAAAGTCATCCGAAAACATTTTAGGCATTGTTCAATGTGTGGAAACTACGCCTTATCCGAGTTTTTACATCATTCATGGTACTATGATGCTCGAACCACCTACCACCCGATCCCAATCCACTTGTCCATAGTTGACCTTTCTCTGTGGAAATGTCCTGAGCTGTTTTTTTCGAATGAAGTCGAGTGAAATCAATTCTAATGCTGTTCCCCTTTTGGGTCATTCCAGCCATGAATAATGCTCCCCTAAAAAGTTTCCATTATTATCAATGTTCCGAGAGGAAGAGAAAGAAAATGTTCAAAGGTCTCTGGGAGTTGTATGGACTAAACGTACAGATTTGAATAGAATGGGACATGTGAACACATCAATTCAATGGATTTCCATCTCTTTTCGATATTATTTGTTCAGAGATGACAAAGACAAACTCTAAGCCACTCCACTTGCTTCAATGACATTCTCTATCAAATATATTATATGCATAAGCAAATGTTTTAAAGACCTCTGCAAAGAGAAGAAAACGATGTGGTGTGGGTTTGATTGGATGATGTTGAGTATTTCTTATAGTGCTTTATATCAAGTTTGATCCTGTTGCAGAGATCAATCAAAAGAAAACACGAATTTAATGCAAATACACGCGAATTCAATCTTTTTGCATCACAGTATACTTCAACCTTTCGATATGTTATGTTTAACACATCTCTTTCCGATCGACTCAATACTATAATTAAGTACTATTCCCGATTTCGCCAGTATAATGGGAACAATAACAAAACTCGGGTGGAGCATAACGAAATTTCAACATCGACGCGTGACAAAGGTAAAATGGTGAAATATTTTCAGTTTAAAATCAAATTAGGAAAAAAAGCTTGTTAAATGTCATGTTCACGTCGCATCGCCATACGTTGTTCAGGAGTGCTTTCCGCCTACGCTAGTTTCCCGCATGAGGTGCTAAACTCAAATCATCCGAGAGTTTTTTTGCTTACATTGTGCTATTGTTATGAAGAAAAATTAGGTAAGCAATTTTCGATGCTATTAGAGTCCGAATTGATTCTTATACCAAGATCACTACTTGTCTGTCCGTTTGACCGTCTGTGTGACAATCTACTAGAAACCTGATAGTCTCTCCCTCTCTAAAACTTGGAATCTAAATTTAAACTAATCTTAAAATTTCCATTGGTCGCTTTGATATGAATTTACCTTCTCTTGGTTGATAAAAAGCCAAGATTAAACACGGAGAAAACTTCAAATCTCGAAGAAGAAAACACGAAGAAATTAAATTTTTTTAGGTAGATTTACTGATCTTGGTTACAAGGCAACATGTTGGTTTCGACTTATTCGTTTAAAATTTGGAAATGTTGAAACTTTATTTTTTAAAATTTTGACCTTTTACAGTTTATCCATTGCTATCAATAGGTTAGAATCAATTCTGATTCTCATGAAGTCTTCTACGGTTGGTTTTTTTCTCCCTTTTGCTCCATGTTGCTTGAAATTCGAATAGACTGTTCTGCCAAAATAAACAGTTTTAATGAGTAGAGCCAGAGCCGAGAAAGGAGCAGCCACTTTGCGCTTGCTTTCCTCACTAATGTGCTTTGCAATTACTTAACGTGTGTGCATGTATGTACACACCAATTTGCTTCTTCCAGATTTAGAATTGATGTTTTGTCATGTTTATTACTTTTCTGGATTCCTGCGAGGGGGAACTATAGCAGCAATTCTTAAAGTCTATAGTATCTCGATCATCATCATAAGAGATTATGTGCAAGAACAAGAGCACTAGGAACGGGAGTGTGCCATAATCTTGATTTATGAAGGAGGCGATCCATTATCTTAATCGAAGTTTGAATTTGGATGCAACACAAGTAAGTAAATCTTTTTTTCCTCACATTAACTTTTCACTTCCCCATTCCAAATTTTACTAACGAAGAAATCCTTTGTTAAAGTTGTTATAATAATCCGGCTTTTTGCGATTTGGTAGGCAGTATCGCAGTGCTTTCTCTAATTTT
>JAHZNI010002762.1:0-34091 GCA_027744415.1 Seira ritae
AGCAGGTCCAGCTTCTTGAAAATCTAGATCACAGCTGCTAACGGTTCTGCACAAACTCTCGTCAGTCTCAGTCCTGAATCCACTATCATCATGGGAACAGTTGTTGTACTCGCTCACACCCAACGTTAGGTATTCCGTCCAGCCGGATTGGTCCGCCAAGGCTGAAGCAACCGCACAAGCTGGATTTCCTACTGGACTACTCACGGAATTGTCTTCCCCCAGAATCTCCGAACCTTCAAAGACACAACCTACGCTTGAAGATGCAGACGAACTACTGCGAGTGATTGTGGCATCACCACAAGTCGATTCACTCTTTGAATCTGTATGAATCTCAATTTGATCTGAATCTGAGGAAGCATCTTTCGTTGAAATGCCATACGCATTGCAAAAGAGTTGCTGGTAAGACTCGTTCTCGACGAATGATGAAGGTCTGGAGCATGTAGCTATATCAAAAATATAAATGGAAACAAGTGACAAATAAGCTTAAAATAGAACATACACATAGCAATATTAATTTTAATAAAAAACTTACCAGGAGTTGACGCAGATGAGAGTTCATGGTGCTCGTGAGTGCTATCTATGGAATGATTATTGTCGGATGATGACGCAGCCAAGTTCGTCTCGCCCGATGATGGCCCTTGACAAACTTGGCGTTGACTGCTAATATTAGCGTTGGCACTGGCGGCAGTTTGACACAGTTCCGAAATAAAATCCTTACATTGAGGAAATCCCTTGTATAATTGGTCAAGGTAGTCTTGAATTGACTGAGCCAGAGGAGCTTCGATCTCATTTTCAGATAACTCGGGGGTCGTGCCGTGATGGTGGTGGTGGTAGAGGTGGTGATAATGGTAGTGGTGTTGACTACTGCAATTGTGCTGGATCATGCCGGCTGAGCCACCGCAAACAACGGGTTCGGAGTTCGTGTTCTTATTGTTCTGCTGGGTAATGGGACTCGAGTAATTATTTTCGGTTGCAGCACCTTCCAACTCACATGAGTTCTCTGTATATGGCTCGTCCACTGAGCAGAGGGACCGCTCCAACGCAGAAAGCTCTGATTTGCTCAGCGTCCACAACAGTTCTCGAATCTTGATCAGAAGTGTTCGAAAGGGCCGAAACATGTCTGACAGCTCTCCTCGATCAAGGCACAAAGGACCGTGAGGAAATATAAGAAGACCAGATACAATCGCCAGACGTGGAATTGTAAACATCAGGGCGGGATCACAGCTATCAACTTGATCTTGGCTTAGGAGGCTCAAGTGCAAAGCCCTGTAGAACATCAAACATAAAATAAAATAATTATAACTCATAATAAACGTGAATTTATTAAGTAAATGAATTAAACATGAACATGAAGACAACATACCTTTGTAGGGTTTCTGAAAACAAAACAGTGATTGCTTGCTGTGCTTCATATTCCCTAACGGTTTTCACAGGAACCATTGCCGACACGTATGAAAGCTCAAACTCTGCAAACAAACGGTCGAGGATCTTCAACGACTCGCAAATCTTCTCCGTGAATTCCGGTGGACTTCGAAAGCATTGCTCCCTCAACAAATTTCTGACGTTTTCCAGACTCTTCGTCAAGGCTTTGGCCAATGGCCTCATGGTAGCTGACTCAATCTCCCGATTCAGGATGCTCGAGCCCGCTGCCAAGCACTGGGGGTAAAGCAAAGTTTAATAAATTAGTAATTCAAGTCAAACAAGGAAATTAATCGAAATGGTGTAGATTGAAGCGTGGAAGGAATTATTAGTATTTACGAAGATCAGAAAACCAGTCGTAAGCATTACCTTGATTACCTTATAATATTTACCACAAACCACGAGTACCTACAAAACAATTACAAAATAATCCTCAAATATTTATGCGTCACTTTACCTTATCTTGGCACTGCCGCAAATGATTGACCAAAGCAGTGCACCTATCCGGATCTTTGCGGCCATCGAAGGAGTCGAGCTCAGCTGCCACCGCATTCAGGTCCTTGTCGGCGTAGAAGAACTGCGCCAGTAAACTTTGGTCGGTTTTCTACAAATGAAATGGATTTTAAAAAATGTTATTAAACTGCTCCCAACTGTCAATGATTTCAATAGCACCAGCTCCGCCATTTACAAGTTCACTTCAAATCAGCACCACTGATTAAACTTTAAGCCTTCCGCCAAACTATGTATAAACTATATAGTAAATTCTACTGTGCAGAGCAAAAGCGTAACAAGCATTTAAAAAACGAATTTAAGCAGTACATTCCAATATCCGACGACTAACTAACTAACTAAAAACGAAACACCATTTGCCTCAATCTCAAGCCATCCGCTTAATAATAATAAAAAAAAAATATAAACTATAAAACTGACCTCCGGAGGTAAGGCTAAAAATCTAGCCTTCAGCCATCTTAAAGTGTTATCAAATAATCGACTCATCGCGACAATAGCAATGAACCGAATTGATTGATTCCTCTTTTTTATTCCACTTCACTTCAGCTGAATACCAATTGCGATGATTCGATTAAAACTGTGTGAAATAAAAAAAAGAGAACAGAATAGATGGATGAACTACAACGTTAAGATAAAACATTCCTTAACTCAACGCAATAGAACAAGTTAGGGAATAAAGGTAAATAAATAAATAAGGAAGAAATGTTTCATAATTGCTAATCAATTCTAATTAGTTACGTTTACAAATTGAGTTTTTCACATAATCATTGGATAAACTCATTCAATTATTTTATAAAGAATAGTTAGCCTCTCATGCAATGCAAAAACGTTGCAATTAAAATGTTAATTTTTTTGGAAAGTAGCACTTCAGCCAAAAGCTAAGTTTACAATTTACAAAAAATTGTCACCTGATTTTTTAAGGCCAGAATTGAGTTAAAGGAATTTTTATTAATTTGAAAAGTTTTGATCTGAATTCAATGAGATTGATCACATTGACTTTTCTTGTCAAGGCAAACGCAAACGAAATTAAAAGGGTGGGTGGTGGGTATGTCTTATATCAACCAATGAAAAGGCATGACGATATTTTGGATTTGACTACTGCCAAAAAGCGCCATTTTCAAATTGTTTAAAAAAATGAAATATTTCCTTTCCGAGCAGCTGAATACAAAACTCGAAAATCTTCTTCTTCATTCAAAAACTTTTTGAATTGATTGAAATGCAAATCCTAGTCCTAATTAGGTAGAGTTCAATTACTAATTACTCAGGCACGATCACTATCACTTCAAAGGAGTTCACTATCAAGTGACTACAACAACGCAACGTGTTTTTAATCGGTACTCCGAAATTGAAATTACGATAAATGACCGAAAAAAATTCATATGGTCATGAGCAATGAGTATATTATGCCTCCTATGACATGTCATGACCAAATGGCAATGGCAACCCAATCACCAAAAAATGAAGGTTAACTACGGGTATTAACGTATTTAGTAATATGAATATGAATGTGAGAAACATTAACGACTCATGACTACTGATTGACGATGACGCCATGTAAAACGTAAGTAAGCACTTAACGTGGTAGTAAACCAACTACTAAAGGCATTAATTAGTTCTTAATAACTCACAAAGACAAAAACGAAGTCGTAAAATGAAATGAACGCGGAAAGACAAAACTGACTACTGAGCTGCGCTTCTGCCATGCCACGCCATGTCGGTGAACGAAGAAACACGTGAAATGATTAATAAAAAAAGGAATTAAAATGGAATAATTGCATTACATAATTGACTAGTTAACCTATCAATAACAACCCTCAAATGAGGATTTGATTATGGAACACTTTTTTAAGAAGCTTAATTAAACAGAATTAGATTAGATGGCAGAATGTTTACTGTTTACACCCACTCACTCACGGACTATTATATGGGCAAATTACATACTGAAATTATCTGATTTGTTTTGAAAAAGAGAAAGTGTGGTGAAAGTGGGGAAACTGAATTGGTAGACTGGGTTCGCGTTCAGCTGGAAAAATACTCATCAGCTCTAATCTTACTGCTTCTGTCGACTGTAACAGCGTTTTAATTAATGAACTCTACCTCTCTGGGCAGAGTATGTGACAAATATTTGAACGTAATTTTTACTAATTGGACATCTGGGGGGAACGATTTGTTTGCGTTTGGTTTGTTCCAAGGTATTTGATAAGTTAATATTAGTTCAACTTTTAGTCTACGCTATTCGTCCAGCTGACTGGACTCTGCACTGCATTGGCCTTTTAAGTGTTCAGGTGGTGATGCATTGTACTCATTGAGGCCTTGCCTTGAATTGGCCCTTGACTTTGGCTAGGGCCAGACCCCTTTTAGACCTCAACCAGGCCTCAACAAAGGAAATACATAAGAGTGAATGCTGAATAGGTGCAGGCCGCCGCGCTGGCTTAACAAAATAGAGGCCTTTGCTTCGGACCTTTGCAATCCACATTAAATGACCTACCACTGTCTATGATTATTATGCGACAGGACTATGACTAGACCATGGCAAAACGCAAAAATTCAATTAGCCTAACTTTAATTTTTTTGACTGTTATTAGCTGTAAATACTCCCAATTGAACACGTAAATACATACTAAATGTTAAAAATTTAGAATTTTAAAAAATAAATGCTCACTCTTCAAAAACACAAAGGAAAGGTATTTCACCACACCTACATACTTACAACTTTAAAAGAACATTCCATTCAAGTTGCAAAAATATTGCGACCCTGATAGTGATGTGCTTGCATTGCGAAAACAAATTGAGCTTGAATAAAATGTGAAATAGCCAAAGAGGGAATGAAATAAACGGATATATATTAACAAACATGCATGCCCTTCTTCCTTATGACGCACTTTGACTAATTTAAACTGTACACCAACCTACATCTTTAAGGCCTTTCCTGTTTGATGTTTACGTATGACGTATAAGGTGTAAATAAATATCCTCACCATGATGCATACCTACATAATATCCATAGCCATGATTGCTTATCCGTAATTTTTCGCAAACCACTATTTTGATTTGATTTAATTCTCTTTGGAGCTACGTACATTTATTTACTTTCGAAACTGTACCAATTTCAAAGTTCAATTTAGATGAAGGAAGAAGAAGTAGAAGGAGAAGGGGGCGTGCAAAAACGATTCCTTCAAAAAGGTCCAAGGCCATGCCAGGCCGGAATCCATATATACCCATAGACATATAATTAGGGGACAAACATTATAAACACCATTTCACTTCAAACCCTCACAAATAAGCAACTAAACTACCTAATGATTATTTGACAAACGACAACTTATTGCTTTTCTCACAAAAATTGGTAGTGCAATGCGACCACTACAACTAAGTAACTGGGAGTATGATATAGGCTCGAGATAAGGAAGACCTTTTTCACATTTCCACGCAGAAAGTAGAGCATGGAAGATAATAATTATGCATGTGAGTTTCAAGTTTTTCGTTTAGTTTGTCGCAGATTATAAAATGCGTTGATGGGTAGGATATATAATACCTATATCACATGAATGCATATAACATAAAAATAAGTTCATGCATGAATCATCATCATCCCTAAAATTCTCATACATAACTATTGCAGTACAAGTCGCAAATGCGGCTGAATAAAAAAAAAGAAAGACAAGTCCCAATCTCAAAATGGACTCCTCAAAATATCATACCGGTCATGTCACGTTAAAAAAATTTTTTTGCAAGCCGTAATAATTTCTTCTGCCACGCTTTGAATTTTGGATTATTTAGTTTGGATGACATTTAAAGTATATGATAGAAGAAGTACATAAAAGCCGGAAGGAGTAATTTGATTTGGTAAAATAATCATCGGCCTCATAATAGCATAGTGTGTCCTTGTACACTTTATCCAGGCTTAGCTTTGCCTTCGTCACTGGAGAGAAGCATTAAGTAAAGCAATCCTTTTCCAGCAGTATTGCATTTCACATTAAGTATTTCCCTCAAGTTAGAGGTAATAGTTAATAGTGCCTTCATCTTTATAGAGCTAATGGGGATTTTTTCCCTTCTTTTGGAAGTTTGTGGAACTTCGGAAGTAAATCTCTTTCACGGGAAAAAAACATAGGGATCGGATTGCATTGTTTAGAAAACGACTTTACTTGTGGATTGTGATTGTATGGTATGTATTGTGGAGAGATGCTGAAAACATCATATCATCATCATGGACTTTTGGTTTGGTTTGGCGGAGAGAGAAAAAAACCACCACCACCAAGAAAACTTTTCTATCAACGGGAACTAGACTAGATTTATAGCAATGTCAAGATTGACCTTGTGTTTTCACATGCATCCTCACGTTGTTTTGAACCCACGTAAAACGCTCAAGCTCAAACCCTGACTACTTACTTATTATCAGGAAAAGAAAATACTAATATATTATGCGGCTACACAGAAAGAAAAAAAACTGTTTTAGTAAAAAAAACAACAAACCTTCTCCACACAACTATCCGACACTTACGTCATTATAGTTTAGTTGTTTTCCTCTTGAACAAATTCACAGCGCAACAGCCGCAAATAATATAAATCCCAGTGACCATGATGAGGAGGATGCTGATGCTGATGTGAGGAAAACTAAAACTACATTTTCATTTATACCTATCACTTATGCTTATGCAAGAAGTCTGAAGGAAAAAGCTGAACTTGAACGTCTGGAAAAAAAGAATTTTATTGGAAGAATTGAACAATAGAAAATGATGCTTTTTCATGTCGAAAAAGAAATGCCTCAAATGTTGAGGTCCAAGATTTTTTTCTGTTGATGATAATATGGTATAATGATGATATGATGACTCATTTAATACTATCAACAAAAGAAATCATTCAGACAGACAAACAGACTGACTAACGTCTTCTCTGACATTGACAATTATTGACATTCTACTACTAATCTAATTCTAGCCCCTGGAGACGTAAATAAATAGATAAGATAGGTTCCCGTGAGAAAAATTCTAGTCTTCGTGATGTGATGACATCAAAGATTAATTCCAAAGAAAGTACTAATGGTATTACTGATGGCCGACATTTTTTACTGAAGTCATAGAACATGGTTATGATTTGATTAGAATAATAAGAACAACATAATTATTAATTATGTTGCGAATCACGAATTTCATACTTTTAAAGCAATATAGTAAAAATCAAGGATGAAGACTGTACAGGATTGCTCACATATAGAAAAGTTCTGTCATGTAGTCATCAGGAGGAAACCATTAACTATTGCGTCACTAGAAGGAAAATAACGTGGATGGGTATAGCGCACCGAGCCCAATTTAATCCTTTTTAATGTCTTTTTTATGTCTTTTTCCTGGAACTGAGCAATTAGTTCGACATCATAGGAAGATAGGAACTGACGCCCACCCTCTTCATAATATTTGGTATAGCACCCTGAGTAAAAATATCATCTTTCTCACAGACAATTTAAAAGATTGCGATGAAGAAGCTCTAAATATTATGGAAGAACAAGATAATCTCTATCGCTATATTTTAGTGGGAAGACTTGCAATAACGCTAAAACGTGTGGACATGACATGACTATTATATTACATGCCATCCTATCTACTTTATGTAATAGTGATCCACAAAATGCTGACATAAAAAACACCGAATGATCCATATAAAACCACATACATAAAGATAAAGAAAATAATTTTAATATGTGACGAATTTCTTTTTGCATGCATAAAAAAATACAAGGGGATTTGTCATGTCAATAATATTTGATGTAAGATGTAGGAGAAGCAAAACGCAACGGCAACCCAGTTCTGAAGAAGAAGAGGAGTAGAAGGCGAAAAAAATGTTTTCATAATGAGGATTCATTATCGAATGAATATAAAGCTCCTTTGCTTGTTTTCCACTAATGAAGGAAGCAAAATGAGGTGCTTCAAACAGTTTAGACATAGTCATGCCTATCCCAATCTTCTTTCAGAGCTAAAGACGTACCTACACACAAATGCTTTTGTTAAGAAGAAAGGATAACGGTCCAACGGACGTTTTTTTCTCTTCCGAAATAGGACTTGAATTTATGACAAGCTCATTATCATTATCATCATTAAGAATTATAAATATACTTATTACGGGATACATAGATATACCTAGTTATCATAACAATATGAATGACAGACTTTGACTTCAGTTTGCAAAAATAACTTGCCTATCAAAATCAATCGAACATCTCTTGAACAAAAGAGTATCGCATCATGATTACTTTATATCTCACTTTGTTTTAAGTTCTCCGATCAATGCAAAGATCATGTTGTGTACCTAACAGTCATTCTACTTATCTTATCGTATCACATGAAATAATCACCCGATCGATCCAGAGAATCCGGATCCACATCCAATTCAGTATGAATGTGAAAGCTGAAATGGCATTAAATCTTTTTTTGTATGATCAGAGATATATTATGATGATTAGTATGATAGTGAGGTGATAGCGTGCTGGCAAACGGATAAGTATATCAAGTAAGTATTATGAGTTAGATATTGATTTAGTTTCATGTTGCCACGCACATTCACATTGTAAATACATGCGGTCACATGAAAATTGTCAAAATAATGAAATGGAGATAACCACTTGAACAAATGCTATTCCTATATGCATGTACATAATATGTTGTTGAAGCCTATCTAATTTTCCATTCATCATCAATAAAACAGTCATCATCAAAAGTTTCAAACTCCTCCAAAGAACCAAGCCCTAACAAAAAAAGTAAACTTGTATACGAAATCCAACCTAACAGATGAATAAATTTTCGCAGAATGTTTATGAAAATTTAGTGGAAAGAGGGATGATGAAACGATTCTTGAAATTTTGTAACCTAATAAATAAAATTGTGAGACAAGTCAGTGCGAGCTGTAGAAATCTTTAACATGCCTTAGGTGTAAACCAAGTATCTGCAAAAGTTAAAGCATGAACATGAAATGAAGTAATCGCATATAGGAGGAATATGAGTCATCAGCCTCAACTAAACCAAAAAGATCGCAAAAAACTCTTTGGAAAATGATCCATGCAATCGACTAGATCTATCATGAGCATGAGCAGCAGTATTAGTGCATACGCCATAATAAGCTGTATTTTTTTCTAGGAAGTAGAAAACCTCAAATCCCCACGTAATACTGTTAGCTAGTTTCATGCTCATGCCATGCAATAAATTTGCGTTCGCAACTAGTACTATAGTTGGACGTGATTTTAGAGGAAATGGAGTTTCACCTGATACAGCGATATCGTATTATGGGTTACGTAGGAAAAGAGGAAGAAATATGATTTGGGCCTCAGCCTGTTTTGTTTTTTAGTTTTATTTTTAAGATATATAGTGCAGAGCAAGTGACGATTTGAATCGAGAAAATTAGGCTTGACAGCTTTTCTGTCACAGATACTATTTTTGTACTCTGATCTGACAAAATTTAATTTTCCTTTATAATGTAATTGCCAATTTTAACCAAATCGAAAACTGGAAATAGGCATTTTAATTCCCATTTCAGGTTCATGTTCCATATTTCCCGATGCTAAATTTGATTTTTCCTCTTTCCATGTGACTTATTTGCGAAAATGCAAAATTTCTTCTTCATCTTTCTTCTTCTTCCAGAACTATATGACATCCTAACAAAGTAGTGTCACTCTGCTGGGAAATTAAGTTACGTATTGTGATTGGCATGCAAAAATGCATGCTAAATTACATTACCATTACACGATCCAGATTTTCTGATTTTCTTCCATTCATTCCAATCCATTCCCGATTCCCATTACTCAGGGGAAAACGTGAGAGAATTCATGAAGACGTTATATTATATTATATTACTAAAAGTATTGCGCAATAACAAAAATATTATTATATTATTGCATTTTCGCGAAGTGTCTAAAAATCATAGAGGAGAGCTATGTATGTACTTAGTTCTAGTTGAAACACCTCCGCCCGAATAAAAGAAACCCTCATCATCATCATCGAATTATCATCGTATCACACAGTGCCAGTGCCATGCTTGAATTGAGTAGGCGCAAGGACACGGCAGAATAAGTATTATTAAGTATTCTAATAGCGGAGTGGATCGACCGTGTCTTTTTATATACCTAAGTTTAGTACTACATTTGCCATTTTTTTCTTTCTACAATCCACAATCCAAAATTTGCATTTAATACGTCACACACAGAGGAAGAAAATGTCTTGTATATGTAGTATGTATGTTAAAGTGGTGAATTATTATCGTCAGACTTGCATTAGCACTACTACAGCAGTAGGCTTTTAAAGGTCATCTTACTCCTCACATGCCTCCTCTACCAAATATTTCTTTCTATAAATATCTCTCTCAATGCAATGCAATGCAACGGAACGAACGAGACTTGGAGGAGTTTATGAAAAAAAAACAGACAAAAAACATCCAATTCGCAATTACATTTTGAATTTATAGTGCTTTGTAGTAAGTACTTATTTGATTTGCGAATTGTGAAAATAAACACTTGACTCTTTGATCAATGCTACAAAAACAAATGTTTTTGTATATTTTTATGCGGATTTTAAGTAAAGTAGAGTAGATGGATAGGAATGCATTTACTCTATAAAGGAGATTCAAGACCCAAGATGATGCAGATGCAACCTTGGCTTTTAATGTCCATCACCATCTTGCTCAACAAGCTCATGTTGGCACTGGCGCTGGCACGGCTACATAATTGTCCGCGGAATGAAATACCCGGGAGACGAGGATAATATGATGATGATGCAATGTATGTAAAGAGCTAGGGAGGAAAAGCTCATGAAAAAATTGTGAAGGTTTCTCTTTGAGTTTATTTGAATCCATCCGTCTCTCTATGGTTCCGGTCCAAAAGGCTAAATTAAATATGACGAAGGACGAAAGATGACGGATGAAAATTATTTAATGCATAAGCTGAGCAATGTCTCGCCTCGGATTATTATTATTCTCCTTGTTTAACAGAAACCACGTGACTATGTCTCTCTGTGATAGACATAGACATGCAACTGCCAGCAAAAGATTGGCCTAGAAAACGTAATGGGAGTGACCTAGGCTTGTTAGCACACGACATGTTACTTCATTTCATCTTGGTCATTAGTCATTACCGCAAATTTTCATCAAAGTAGGGTGGTCATTATCGAAGGGTAATAATGGATAGATATAATAATTCTAATACTGTTCTTTCAAACTAGAAAAAAAACTTTTTTTCGTTTCAGCCAGAGGCTTTGTCTGTTGCAACGTAACAGCTCATTTGTTAGCTCAGAAAGAATATGTATTTATAAATATAAAACATACATCCGAAAATGAGATGTATGTGTAGGTATGTCATTATGAAACTTGGTTTGGGTCGCTGATACTTGGTCAAATCTTTTTTATTGAAAATTGAGCAATTAAAGTAGGATTACTAAAATGGCGAATTTTGTGTTGGCGAGAGAAAACATTATTTCATTTTGCTCGGAAAAAAGTCTCGGATGACAAAATATTTGTATGAGTATCTATATCTATGGAGGCAATAGGTATGGCATGTATCAGAACGTTCCAGTCGGTGATGATGACAACGATGATGACAAATCAAATAAATGAGATGTGATTCGTGTAATTTTTTGTTCATTTCCAGCCCAGTCCAGTCCAAGTGTCCAGGTAGCCACAAAGTTTACTCTACTCTCTGGAGATATGGAAAATGAAAGCGAGGAAGGTCACGCCACGACATGATATTTATTGATCGATTCTGATGTGAAACATTTTTTATCAAGATCCATCACATCACGGAATAATACTACACTACAACACAAAGGACAGAGGCGAACACGAATAAGCAGGGAAGGTAGGTGTGGGTCGGAACCCTCCTTGATTAAAACTTTCCGCGAAGATCCTAATGAAAATCAATACATGTTCATGTAAGGTGAAAAAAATGAGATGCCATGCCTTGGTATGTCATGCCACGTGAGTTTTAGAGAGTCGTTTCAAAATTTTACTTTCTGCATTTAAAGTTCAAGTTTATGCTAATGCCATGCTAGAAAATTATTATGATGTGGACTATGCTCTGGTGCTGGTGTAAGTATTAAAGCATTACAGAGCTTCAGTTTACATTACATTATAGAGCCATTTTACAATTAGCTCGACTAAAATAAAGAGAAAAAATACTCCAGGAACTGCATGACATACCTACTTGGAAACACAAGTGATTAGATAAATAGAAATGAGAAAGCATGATTAGAAATTACAATGTTTCATGGTTTTGTTCTTTCCTAGTCCGGAATTGAATTTCAGAGAAAATCCTTTTTAAATCCGGACCGATTCGAACCAGCGCTGATCATAATGAATAGTAATGACGATGACAATGACAAAGAAAAAAATTTTAAAAAAAATTTCAGTCTCATTTTAGTTAAATATAAATGCATATCTAACCAGCCGAGCCACTATCAAATCAAACCAAGTATTTCAAGATTTCAACTTTCCAGCAATATCTCAATTTTTAAAGTAAAATTACAGTTAAAACATTTTTAAAAAGATGTCTAGACTAGAAAATTGGAGTAGAATAGCAATTTTTTAATCGAGTGTCTAACGATTACATTTCTAATTTTCACGGAAAGCTATACAAAAGCGTCTAATGGTCTTTTTCTGCGTTGACATGACGAATGGAAATGCATAAAACCTAATGTAACTTACGTTTATGGCATGGAGCGTTTTCAACAAGTTATACAACCTGACAAAAGCTCTCTTTACTGTTTACTGCGTATTTTATTTTCTGTGGGTTTTAAAAAAATCTATTGTAATGGACACACCAGTTAAACCATAATGTCCCGCAGAGCGCAGCAATAGCAATTTGCACAGCCTATTGTATCGTATGTAATCGTAAGCAGAAATGTCATTACACTATTCACGTTTAAAAGTTTAAAACTACGTGTAGTAGTCGTAGTATTTTTGACTTGACGAGTTTGACGAATAATAAACATGACTCATATATTATGGCATGTAATACATAGCTCTAATAACTATAGCAGTACTTGTAGTTGTTATGATGTTTTCTCCTATTGTGTTTGTGACTTTTGTGACAGTGGTTCACGTTGTTCACTGCTCAAAATAATATTATGTAGAGTGTAATGATCTGCTAATGACGACACCGAAAGATGAGCTGAACGAAGGATATTTTAAAAATCCCTTTCTTTTCCCAACAAAATATTTACCCATGCATAATGCATACCTAATATAAACGCATGCGGAATTTGAAAAAAAAACTCAACACATCTTCTATCAATATCAAATTAAATTTTGTTATGTCAGACCATAAACGCTAGGACTAATTCTAATTCCGTGTTACATATATGTATTCAATAGCCAATATTACGTACTATGTACTACTACTACTGCTCTTAGAATGTTGGAGAAACGTAAAAAGAATCATTGAATTGATTGCGATTACACCCGTCGTACACTACTTTATGTACTTACTATGCATGAGTAAGTCATTTGAAGTGATAAAAAGCCAAAGCTTCTGACTGTGACGCATCCAGCCAGCCAAATTATCATCTCTCGCAAACACTTGTTAACTAACAGAATAAATTACCTGCGTTTTTTATTCATGCTCCAAATTATTCACTCGTCAAGTCTTGTGATGAGGTTCTTTATGACGAAATCCCATTACCTTTTTGCGAGGAACACAAAGGCAGAAGCAGTTATATACTCAATGCATAAAAGCTAAAGCATTAAAATATTGTATGATGATGATTCTCTAAACTTTTCCATGAGTTTTTTTATTTGCCACATCTAAAAATCTTAATTGCCAACTGCGAAATAAATGTTAAAAAAGAGTTTTGTTTTCAGCCTATTGTTCCCTTGGGAGTTCAGATTTCCTAATGTAGTCTCCTGATACATATTTGTTCCACTTTTTCCCATTTTGCTTCGGATTAAATTTCAAAAAAAAAACATAAGTAATTTGGACAACAGTAACGAGCGGAAGCGTGAGGTGAAAGCAGAGAAAAATGTATAGTCAGATTTCCTTTCTTTCCCACATGACTTTAATTTTAATTGTGACATCACAACATCATCATTACACAGGAAAGGAGCTTATCGCTTCATGTTTCCCATTTGTCTGGACTTTCTTTCGGACGTCATCAACATGAGCATTACATAGCATGGTCATATTTAATATTGTTCTTGTTAATCACATGAAATACGCCCGGGGTGGGTATAAAATTGCATTATTACGGAATCTTTTTGGGATGGACGGATGGCATATAATGAATCCATGTCCTGTCATGGATATTTTTTGACAGGATTGCATGGCTTCCTAAAACACATTCCACCAAGAATAGTAGTAGTAGTTGGATGGATTAATAAATAAATGAGAGAGAAATGCTTTGAAAAATAATACACAATTCCTCGAATTCAAGTATTTAGGGAATGGTTCAAGGTAATATCAAAACCAAAACGACGCAAGTAATCCGCGAAATAACAATTTTCATAAAGCAACTAATAATAGCGACATCACATCACATTACATCACAGACAAAGAAGAAGTAATAATAATAATATCTGTTGGCGTTGGCCTGCCTGACAAAAGCTCGGGGCTCTAGGCCAAGGCTTTCTATTGGTCTGAGATTTTCCACTTCAAAAAATAAACGAGAAGACAAATTAGACTTTGCGACTTCCTTTTTTAATTAATCTTCCGGATACAAACATAAAGAATGAATATTATGAATGCTGCTTATCGCATACGCCACAGGACAGGCCATGCCATGCATTGCAAGATGTAAAGCGAAAGCAAAGTGAAGTGAACCATGTAAAATATAGGGCACATACTATACACATGTGATGAGGAAAGTAGAAAAAAAACTATTACAAACCTTTGGCTTGTACAACCATTTCCGAATGGAATTCATCGTCGTTGCTCTCAATCTCGCTGTTTCCAGCACAGTAAACTCGGAAAGTTAGAAGATGAATCTCTCTTTAGCCAAAGCGGGCACAAAATATTTATATATTTTTATCCAAACCGGATCTGGCTCTGGCTTGGCTGAAGCAAGGAGGAATAAATTTTACGAGGCCTGTTTTCACTACAGTTATTTTTTCTCTTAAAAACAACTAGCACTTCGGCAGAGGAGGATGAGGAAGAGGAGACATTTCTACTAAAAAAATCTCATCTCCGCTCAATATAGCCGAACGAATCCACTACTCCTCCGTTGTCTCACTAAAGTGGTTGTAGTAGGTTACACGAGAACAGAAAGCCATTTTGCAGTATTACAATGGAACATCTTTCTTTCTACACCTCCTATGACCGGAAACAACAGTCTTCCGAGAGTATTTCCTGCTCATCAATGCAATGACGAGGTCAAGTGACTCAATCATGGGGCAACGTAAAACAACATAAAACATATAAAAACAGAATTATATATATTTTCTGCAAACTGGAGATGGAAGACTGGAGAGTTTACTTTTTTGCAATGTATTTTTTTGCAATTTTTATCTAGTGAAATGGGATGATGATAACAATCAGCTCTCAAAATGTGTGTCGAATTCCCTCATTTCCTCTTTACATTCTCCAGAGGACGATGTGATGATATAGGTAATACTTATTACTTCTATTTATCTTCGAGAGGGAGAGAGTGACAAACTCACTGCTTCATGTTTGCCGAATGACTGAGAAATATTTTTGGTACGTGATCAGGAAAAAGCAGAACTTGTAGAGTAGATGATGATGGTGTTGTTGGCCCGCTTCTCGGGGTTACTCAAGATGAGCAAGAGTAGATGTCGATGTTCTCCTCTATTTTTTTGGACTTATCTATCCAGCAAGCAGCAGCACTTGTTGTTGTTGTTGACTACGACGATCGATGACTACTCACTCATTTCATTTGCTCCTTCTTCTATTTCTCTCCTCATGTTTACAGCAGAGAGTAGAGACGCTGATTGTGATTGGGATTACACTGCAATGCAAGTGCTAATTTCTTGCTTTCTCGAGCAAATTGCAATGCAATTGTGGTGGTGGTGATTGGTGATAATACAGCGTAATGTATTATGTATACAGCTTTCACACTGCAATGGTGTCAGCGACTGCAGACGGATTTGTAGATGTTTCCTCCGTATTTCAATAGGAGAAAGAGATGTTATTTATGTTGTTGCTGCTGTTATATGTACTGTTGCTCTCATCAAGAGATGTGAACAATCTGCTTTAGTACTTAGGGGAAAACGGGCGGACGACGACGACGGGAGACAGGCGTTGGATGGAGGGGTATCACTATGACTCAACTTTTTCGCAACTTGAAATCTGGCATAGTACAATTATTATTCTTATATTTTGAGTAAATCTTCTGCGCTGCTTGTGGGGAGAAGTGATGGGATAACATCTGCAGGAAAAAGTTTTCACTGAGGTGTAGGTAGGTAAGTAGTGAGTGGAAAAGAGTGTAAATTAAAACTGTAGAAGTTCTATTCTTCGCCTTCCCACCACCAGCACTAGCCAACAACCAACCTCGAGGAACAAGGACGCGAACATCAATGAACTTTGGACAACAGACTATAGTAACGTCATTCCGATCAACAGAGGAGTTTCAAAGTTTGCTCTTGCCACAGATTGTCTACTCGTCTTCCTTGAGTTCACTTACGAGGAATAGAAGTGTTTCTCAACTTCTACTTTTCTACGAAGTGCAAAAGCGTAGCTTTTGCGGGAAGCGCTATTTTCCTTCATCTGGTGAGGTTAACCACGTGATGGCTTCTGAAAACAATAAAAATATGCATGAGGATTAATTAAACCTGCAGTGATTTATTTTTAATCTTGATATTTATTTATAATCGGTATTCATAAATTAGTTTTATGGGAGACGCTGAAGGATGGTGATGATGGGGAAAACTTAATTTTCCCACTTGTACATCCTAATTAATAATCATTTATGGGTTCAACCCAAACTCAGAATATGGAAATAAAATACATTTTGAATTGTCAGAATAGAACCAACGAAGGTTAAGAAAATTTGACGAATTTCATCCAATTTGCATTCATTCATTTTCTCTTTCCTTCAACTGCATGGAGGATAGCAGATAGCAACAATTGATTTTAGTGCGAATTACTAGTCATTTCATTTGCATGGATAGATCCGACACTTTCGATTTCCCCAAACAACTGCATGACTTGGCGGGCATTCTTCCGGGTTCGTGTTTAAGTGCGAGAAACCCTCATGACTTTGACTGTGACTTTGAAAATTTTTTTCGCGAAAAAAAGGAAACGGAGACAAAAGCCCAACCAAACCCCTCTCAGACCATAAAAAATTCAAGGATCTATCAACTATCCAGTATCCAGGAATCGCTTGAATCAAATTCCAGACAAAACAGAGAATGTAGAATATTCATGGAAAAAATTGAGCTATATTATACGATTTCTATTTCTATGTAGATATGCACATACTGCATTTATAAATTATGTCGCATGTGTAACTCTACCGCCGCACAACATACACCAACAAAGCCTGCAACGAGCAAATAAAAAATCGACTACCTATTCAAAAGTAGAACACGGCAAGCCTTTCCTGATCACAGTCTTTTTTATTTTTTTTTCTAAACTCGTCCCTTAGGTATTTTATGAACATTAAAGCAGTTTTGAGAAGACTGTCATCGTTGTCGTCGACGTCAACTGATAACTGTAAAACTAATCAATTGATCCATGAGAGAAAGTAGAAAGTAAAATATTGTTTTATATTGAAAGCCTTGAATCCGGTGACGACGACCACGGACGAGGGCGAGAGGACTGCCAACTGACTTGCCCACTCGCTGGCTAAGCCTCAATCTATTGACGTATGTATGTACAATATGAACTTATCATGATCAAAACTGCATTCGCATTGTATTTCTTTATTGCTATTACAGTGTCATACCTAGTCATCAAGTCAGAACGAGTCCTTCTGTCCAAGCTTCATCCCATTCTCGCGAGCATTAAAAAGCAGAGGGAAAGCTCATCAATAAATGCACAAGGGTAATTTATTTTTTTTATCGTTAAACTAAACATACAGTAAAAGTTTTATGTGCACAGCTACCATCAAGTCTTACTTAAGAACAAAGCCCGGAGGAGCATAAAAGTGGATCAGGGATCATGATCATGAGATTCTTATATCCATCCAAGTCCCATAGGGCTATATATATATATGGCTTGTTATGCAATATGTGTAATTCACCACCATTCAATAATATCTTGTTTCACTTTTTTGAAACAAAATACTTTTCTGTACACTCCGATCAAATTATTTTTCAACACTATTTATATCCCAATCGAGAAAAGTTATGGATAAGTTTACAATTTAGTCGTAAAAGCGATGATGACCAGAACTAGGGCCATGACTCCCTATCCCTGCTCACTTGATGATTTCGATGATGATGAAATTCATTTTTGTGGAACGACGTATTAAAAGAAAATGGCTTTGTCACTGCCATATTGTCGTTGTCATCATCGCTATTGGCTATTATCACATCACAGAGCCATTCGCCATAAAAAAAATTAAATTTGCTAGGAGAACGTCACTGACATCGTTTACTGTTCCCTAGGAAAATAACTACTTACTCTTCTCATTGAAATTTGAAAATACTAAAATCGATCAGAAAAGCTCAATAGGCTGTAAATATGCATGCTCGGCCATCTGCGGTTTAAAGACCTGATTAGTTTGGCATCCTTGACCTGTGATTATTGTGATTGCACACTGTGAAAATCATTTCATTTTGGGGAATTTCACTCTAATGCCTAAAAAATTAGAACGTGCTCAGTGCTCAGCTTGGGTAATAATCTAGTTCAGTTCAGCATATTATTAAATATATTATTGGGTAATAATGAGCAAATAAGGAGATTATAGAAATCACTGTGGATTTATTTAGGCGACCAAAATATTATTACGACAGTTTGAAGTTCGAATCTCTGGAAACACTTGCCAGTAAAGTATTTTTTTAACGTGTCGGTCGTAACGTCGTCAATTCAATGCAATTCACTTTATGTCGTAATCTTAGTGGTTTTGCTTCTATTTCCATGGAAGGCTGTGGTTTTTCCGAGCATAGCACCTACTTAATAATAGATGTTCCATGTAATGATCTATAAACCTTGACTTTTAAAAACGCAAGTAGAAAATGAGCTTTACCCAGTAGAAATCAAAAACTGCTCATCTTTTTGCACTGCAAATTGCAAATATTTGTTCCAGAAATTCATAATTTAAGCAAAGCGCCTACTTAATTTCCATGTTCACGCCTACTGCCACCACTCATCCATATATTTTCTCAATGAATGTCGATTGTAAATAAAAAAAAAATCATAAACCCGAAATTAAAGTCAAAAACTTCAAGTGCCCTTTTAATAAAAATGAAACTTGCCATGTTACTTACTATGTACATGGCTTTCTAAGTAAATAAAATATTTGGAAAGAATATTATGATGTACTAGGTGCATTGATCCAGTCAGCCTGCGGCTTGCACAATCAATATCACAAAAATCTGTAAACTGGAAGGTGACGGATGAATGGAATTCATTTGTCAACTCCAATAAAATGCAAAATAACAAAGATTTAGGTTTGCTTGATTTAGTGATGGAGTATTTGTTAGAATTTAGATCAGGTATTTTTGTATCACTAATTGAATATGGATTTATCGGCTACGGTTTGTTGTACAAGGTGATGTGTAAGGATCCGTGTATAAGGTGATGTGTAAGAAAGGCCACTCAAAGAGGGTCCGTGTATGAGTTTGAAATCAGCCATGTTTGAGTTGTAATCTCGTAACACGATAATAAATCAAATACTAAATACTATTTCCGCCAACAAATGCTAACAACAAAATCTACCCCGCTTCTGGAAAACTAATGTCATCAAGTCATAATCTTTTCATAAAGCGCAGCATTTTTGAATTTTTAATGCGAACATGTCCACAAAGATTTGCTATTCATTAATTTCTAACTTTCGATTTAGCTTTATATAATTTGTAAAGAGGGTCTAGAAAACCTCGTCTGAATTTGCTTTAATTTGGAAAAATATTTCATATTGCGTTTTTGTTTTTCATTTCGTCACTCTGCCTTCGACAAAAACCATTGTCATAGTCATACTTATTAATCGAATCAGAAGTGAACGTCCTGTCTATTTCTATTGCCCTATGGAAAACTTGACACCACTACTACTCATGAATTAATTTCTTTCTCTTCATTTTTACGACTTGTAAAGATCATATTTTGCACTGCATGCGTCAAGTCAACTCCTTCTAGCGCGAGAGAATATAATATGCATAATAAAGTATTGAAAAAAGAAATTGACACACTTGCTCATTCTTGCTTCCAAGACATTTTGTACTACCAGCGCAGTGCCATGCACGTTTCTGCGTTTTTTTGGCAGTGCTCACGTAAAGAAATTGTAAAATTGTCAACGGGATAACAAAACTATAAAAAATTAATTTTTTTTCAAAGTACTTATATGTAGTACATATAATACTTTTAGCAGTCCTTCGTCTTGTCTTTGTCCCAAAACTTTCTTTTGGAATCATTAACCTTAAGTAAATGTTGAGCACGACACCACTACCACATCCACATCTGCTCGTCCTGTTATAAACGACATCATGAAAATCACATTACCATAAAAAAAATTTTTCTAGTGTCAAGCTCAAGCTAACAGGTTAAGGTGGTGTGGTGGTTTACTTGAAGACAAGGTAAACTGAATGAGACTGAAAAGCATTTTCTGAAAATGAAACGATCAAATACTTATTATATTTTTTTACACTGGTGCACTCTACACTATTATACATTACCTACACTGCGCCGCCGCGCGCGCACTCAATCCTATTTTTGGTAACATGTTAGCGTTTTGAGATGTTCAGGTTCAGGTATTAATTCTTTTTTCTCTTGACAAGTTTAGTGGTCTAACGGTTTAATGGTTTTCAACACTTTTTTTCTGACATGAATCACCTGAAGAGGAGATTGCACAAGTGAAACCAACAACCACTTTTATATGCTAATGGTAATTTTTCAAAGACAAAGAGACAGAGGTCAAAAAATGCTGATTTAAATATTAAAAAATCATTGTATATAATATAATCCATTTATTTTGTTTCGTTCAAATCAAAAAGAGTTCACTTTCAGCCTATTAAAATATATTTACCTGCAGTACAACACAATGCATAATGATTTTTGAACTGATTCTGATCCGCTGTCAAGATTTGGAGATTTTTGTTTTGTTCATTGTTACATTTAAATTAAAGTATAGCAGAGAAAAATATATTTTTTATGGAAATTCCCATGATCCATCCAGAAAGAAAGGAAAGAGGGAAATAAACACGTTATTATTTTGTATAGATCCACGTGAGTGAATACAACTCGATAATTACCAAGTCAAAGTCAGTTCTAGAAAAAAAAATATTGTTTCATTATTTTACCAGAGCAATTCTTCTAGCCTCCAGCAGCTTATCCAGCTTTTGGATCTGGAATCTCTATTTTTTCACAGAATTCCAAATAATGCAATGCAATGCATAATCACATTCACAGAGTCACACTGGAGTGGAATAAAAAAAATGTGTTGGTGCAACAGCAACAGCAATAACATGTGAAGTTGCAATATTGTTTATGTAAACTAAAAGTCCAGTCTGAAAAATTATAATTGTATTATTGCAGCAAGAAGCATTACGAAACGAGCTCAGGTAAGTAAATAATGATGGTAATAATAATGTAGGTGCATTTTTGACACGATCTGGCCTGGCCTGTCTGTGTCTCTGGCTTTTCCATTAAAACACTAATTCTCCTCAATTCTCAATACTTAACAAAACCGAAGAGTGAATGTCACGAATTTTCCTCTTTAGAAGATTTTCTACCAATTTTTTCGCAATTCCATTAGGCTTCTTCTCTCACGTTTAATTTTCAATAATATTCTACATCTGCTATAAATAAAATAATTTTACATTTTGCTCCTCTAGATAGATATAATAGATAGCCGGACCAAATACCTGGCAAAGAGAAACGAAACGAGAGCACTCACATCACATCGCTTACAGATTTGTGATAAAATAATGTAAAGGAGAAATCCATTGAAAATATATCAATCCTTTTATGAACTATTTATATGAACTACATTTTACTTACTTGATTCTACCATTGAAAAATTGAAACAAAGAATTTTTCAATGCACAATGCACACACTTCTTTTTGCTTTCGTCTTTACTTGCGTCAACTTGCAATAATAAAAAAAATAATCACACACACACACATCCCAAATCTCAACTGAACTCAACCAAGCCAATAATATGCAAAAACGATAAAGCTCAGCCCATACTCATGCTAAGAACTTTACTACAAATACACAATCATGATCACGTTACCTACGAAAATTTATTGTATGCAAAAAAAGTGTTAGTGTTGCAGCAGTTGAACTGATTACATTAATGATTTTATATATACACACTTTTGATTATTTCTTCAATTCAATCAAAGCCGAGTAAATAGGCATGCTCAAAAAAAGAGAAAAATATATCTTGGCAACACAAAATATACATAAATACTAAATACATTGCCAATCATGAAAATGAATATTTTACATACGGCGAGGGATCAGTACATAGTTCACACAGAAAAAAATTGTTTTTGCAGTTTGATTCGCATGCAAATAAAATGCAATGGCAGTTATTTACTTCATGTAGAGGTGCAAAAACACTGTATTACTTTTTTCGAGCTATATTCTCGATCCTCAATAATAAACTAAACTAACTGCGTTCTACAGCGCTTTCAAGAAGTTAGATAAGCAAAAAGTCCTCCTCATCATCATATCATATCATCATATCATATTGCTAGGCTAGGATGTGGCACTGTTAAACCATAACAAATAACAAACGTATTTTTTCACAGTGAAAAAAAACAAGTTCTGCAGTGCTGGTGCTCGTTGGTTCTCTCTCGCCCTCGCTCACTTGATGATAATAATGGGGAGAGGGAGGAGGGAGCTTGCAGCTTCCTTCAGAACCTTCTTTCTACCTCATTCTATACGACGACTACACGACAATCGACAATGACGACGTTCCCAAAACAATGAGTAAAATATATACATATAATGTACTTACAACTTGCGAATACGAGCAAGCGAGTGTAAAGCGGTTAGTCATAGCTATCTCATAGCCATAATATAATATCGTGTGCCCATATTAAACTGACACATTAAAAGTATATAAAGTATACAGTATATATATATATATCCTCTGCCTTTTTTATCATTCATTGTTGCAAGTTGCACTACAAAATCGAATGATGATGATGATGACGACGATGATCATGATGACGACGAGGACGATAATCATGAGAAACACTATATTATATTCAGTCTACAGCTAAACCAATGAAAAATGTGCCACAATCACATCACAATCTCGCACAAAATAAATTTATAACATTTTCTTTTGCAATATCATCATCATATTATCATGGCTATAGCCATAGTCCATAGGTATGAACATGAACATAGGTATTCATATATTTTTTGCTTATCCTCAGAAAGTATTTTATGCTTGTCATACATATTTTTTTCACTGCTACTTACGTACATACTATGATCATGATCACGACGATAATCGTCGTAATCATAATCAGACTTGTTCAGTAGAGATAATACGTACGTATGTATTTACGTATGTAGCCATATAGTTTTTTTGCCAGATGAATAGGATGACCACTAATTTTAATGCTTGACCAGACCATGTTTTCATCCCTGTAATTTTTTTGCGTGCGAAGCAACTCAGTAGCAAGCAATGGCAAAGGACAATATATTTTTTTGTATTTGAGAACATAGACACAGTGTACAGTGAAGCCAGTACAGTACGTAGCCGTGGTTTTTCTCGAACATTACCATTTTCAAAAAGTTTTTAGGCTTTGAGCAATATCATGGAATTGGAGAGAGATAAATACTTAGTATTTTTGGGGAAGAATATGAGGATAAAGGATGATGATGATCTAAATGGCTGCGTCATTAAATTGGTCTTCGTGGGAAAATACGGGAAAAGGCTTTTTGATGACATTCATTGTAAAAGTTTTGAAAAAAATGCCTGGTCAGGATTGTACATACATAATAATAATAATAGTTTGACTTGAATGAACAGCGAACTTCAATCTTGTAAAAATTGGAATGGATTTTCAATTACGTACATTAGGCATTTTTACTTTAACCATGTGCACTATTCATTTCAAACAAAGAATAGTCAATTCAATGGTCCAAAGAAAAATTATTACTTACAAATTAGTATTCAAGGAGCTCTCATGACGAAATCCACACTCACTCCATAAAACATTATTTAGCTTTAGCTGAGCATTGAGCACACAAAATTAAAACAAGGCTTTGAATTGATGATGTGATGATGATTAATGATTGATAGCATTGATTGAAATGTTATGTAGTATAGTACTTTGCTTTTGCTCATCCCTTCCAGAACAGATGAAAGGAAGTAGGCGGAATGAATTGGGAATTAGAATGTAAAAATAATAATTTCTTGTTTCATTTCATGTCTATCCAGTCAACCAAGAAAAGAACAAAAATTTAGAGGAAGATCATTCCAGAACTGAGAACTGTTTTTTTTGCAAATAAAAACGAATTTTTCAATCAATCAGCTCAACTTATGTGGCTCATGATTATTATTATAAAGATTACAAGATGACAACCCAAATATTATACTGGAGCAGAAGTCTTGAACAAATAAATATTGATCACGATTACGATGAGGAGGAACACGAACACGTGCACAAATTAAATTTTGTTTGTTCAAATCAAAAGTGTTTCGTAAATGAAATGATCAAGTGATGAAAGAAATCTCCCAAATTGAAACTTCTTCTTCACATTACAATGTTACATATTTACTTGATGAAGATAATCAATGTATTATCATCAAAGGAGTATATTTGATTTTAATGAATGAAATGAATTGGTTTTCTTGGTCGGCAATAATGGAAAGGAAAAGAACTTTTTAATAGTCTCTTCTTTTTCTATTACTCACTCACGTACTTTCATCTCTCATCCTCTCTCAAATGTTATAACAGCTCAAGAAGAAGATGAAAGTTTCCATTCAAAAATGCAAACCCAAAAGTTTAGTAATTTTAGCAAAATTATATTTTTTTACCTTTCGTTTTGTAATATGATATACATATATATTTTCGAAAATTTGTTGTTGAAGTTGTTGAGTTGAGTAATTTTAAGTACACTTGTTTATTCGATCTTGTATTTTTTTCTCCTTTTCAGAGATTGAGATTGAACACAACCGTGTGTATATTGTAGTATACAGTATTTTACACAGCTTTTTAAGTATTTATTTTGTTAACGGATTCCTTTAATTTTTTTTGTGTAGAACGGTTTTTAAGACAATTCACACGCGAGCACGATGATTTTGTTTGCACTGTTTGCACTCAAAACAAAAAGTTTCATTTTCGGATGTCTTTTTTTCTGTTAAAAATCGAATATCGTTTTTCAGTTTATTACTGATTGATTTCCAATAACTTTTTCCCTACAAAATAAATTAAACTTAATAGATTATACTATTATTTCTTCAGCTTTTCCCACTGCTGCTGCTACTACTGCTGTTTTTTTACGTTGCACCATACCACTTCTTTCTTGGCCTTAGCCATTTGATTTGCTAACAGTTTCCTCAATAATATTCAAAGAAGAAACAGAACAACGTTGCTCACTGGCTCACAGTTAAAAAATTTTTTTCCTATATAATATGATGTTAATCATACGAGTTTTGTTGCATGGTTTTTTTTATTGTGACCATCTCGTCTTATTCCATTCCTATTCCTGCCTATTTCTCCGCTTTGCAATGCAATAGGCAATAATATAATCCATACGACGAGTGATACCACCACACATTACTTGCTTAGTTTTTTTTGTGTCCTCCTCTTCATAGTTCATACCTTCACTTGAGAATGAGGTTCTTTAGCCCTTATATCCCCTCTCAGAATAAATATAATCCTTGTCATACTGAAAGAATACTGACAGCAGTAGCAGCAAAAGCAGAGCAGCAGCAGCAGCATAATATCCCAATTCCTATGCAATGCTTTTTTTTCTCATGAAGATTCAAAAAAATAGTGTTATACATATCCTCTATACAATACTTATATTCATAGGAAAATAACTTTTTGGTCTAGAGTCTAGACTATTACAGCTTAAACTATACTATAACCTTTTTTCTCTATTGTTCACTTTTACATCTGTGTGTTTTTGTGTGGATGTGTGGGCAAGTAGCAAGCAAAAGACATTTTCTTAGAGCAATAATGACTATCGTCATAGGAGAGGATTTTTTAGATGCATAGAATTCATTTTCCTCTTGGACTTGTCTTAGGCCTATCTATGCATGGTCGGTCCTCTGTAAGTACTTTCCATTGTCCTTTTCAGGCTCCTCACTGAAACAATGTTCTTGTGGTTGCACTCCATTATGTATGACATGACATGAGAACACTAGGAATATATTTTTTTGTTAGTGATTTGATTGCTTATTTTGATGCTTTTTACCTTCGTTGTCGTCGTTGTAGCCATGCATCGTCAAATGATGTGGTTACAGATCATCCACAATCCACACAAAAGCATTAGGGATTACTGATTAGGTATTTTTCGAGAGAGCTTTTTTACGAGTATTCAATAATATTATTTCCATGCATGTGTTTATTACAGGTAGATGAAAAAAAATACATTTTAGGTTTATTTTTCCTCTACAGTTTTTAGCAGATCTCATTCTCATATATACATACAATACAGTACAGTAAAGTAAATATAAATATGGTTAGTATGTAATTGTTGCGGATTAGTGCATCGCATGATTCACGGCGATTTAAGAATAGAGAGAAAGAAGTATGTATGTCGAGGATAATACTACTTACTGAATACTGAATGCATGTGTTTTTAAACGTGCATTTGGATTCCATTCCATATTGTTGGGGAAAAAATGACCACTACAATACTACTATTACATACTACTTCGTACTTCGTGGGAATATGATCATGATCATGATGATAATGATGAGGCGTAAATGGAGAAGCAGAAGGTGGTATGCCTCACTCACAAAGAAGGAGTAAATTGTAAATACATATATACATATACATAATAAGTATTTTTTCCACATTTTCACAATGCAATCATCATCATGCATGCGTTACTTAAGGAGACCATTTTTACAATGCAATGTTAAGTTAATACATACATAAATACTACCACACATCAAGTTTTATAGTGCTGAGTTGAGTTGAGCGATTCAGGTTTTTTATCCGACTTTCTTGTTGCATTGGCTTTGGCTACCACCTTTCATTTAAGAATGAAAAAAATCGCACAGAAAAAAAACTTTTTATGTGGCACATTTTCCTTTGTAGCCAGCAGCACCAGCAGGACTTTTGTTGTTGAGGAACAACAATAACAAAAGCATAAACGTGCTCAACGCAACACACTTGACGTTGTTGTTGACGATGTCTATGGCCAATGACGATGTTGCAAAAACGATTGGATTGTATGGGATGGGGATGTAGGATGAGGAAATCGCACACTGTTTTATTTTATGATGGCTAAAAGGCATTTATAGGCATTATTATTAGTAAGGAACAAAAATTCATACTTGTTCATGGCTTCCTTTCATTTTTCTCAAAAATATTATTTAATTGCGATGAAAAATTGTCTTTTGATGAGCTCTCTACCTATGTATAGGTAAATATTATGTAGGTAAGCGGCAAGTAGTAGGTAGTGCACTATAACATTGCATTGCAATTGCAGAAGGGGTACTTTAACTATTATGATTATGATTGATTACTGCATAAAAGGTTGAATGCTGCAGATTGCACAGCTACAGCTAGTTGAAGGTTGAGGAGTTTATTAAGCTTTTGAAAAAGGTCGCGATTTGCGAGACTAAATAGCGAATAATGAAAATGAAAGAAGTGAAATGACCGACTTGGTTCTTGGCTCTTTTCTTGATGCATAAAATTTTAAATTGCAAACGATTATGTATAAATACATATATCCTGTAGCAAATATTGCCTCTTCTTCCCATTCCCATGATCAGTCAATAATATAATGATCGGTAATTGAATTGGAATCGAAGAGAATCAAGTCATCATTCTCATGCAAAAAAAATTGGTTCATGGAAGTATCAGTCGGTGCATGTGCATTGCTTGAAATATGCCTATACTATTTACTAAAATTGTTACTTCTCCCTATTCCCCTTAATTAAAGTATAATACGAGATAGCAATTATAGATGCATTCACAATTGGAGACCTTCCTTTGTCCTCTTAAATACTACTGAGTCTGAAGGAAATTTTAGCTTTTAAAAATTTGCATTCGAACTTGTATTATTATCCCTATTGTCCCCGTGAAGTTTTTTTTAAGGAAAAGGAAGTGACAGGATTTGTCCCTCTCTAAAGATTACGCGTACAGAGAGATTACGTTACACCAATCAAGGTTACTTATTTTATTGCTTTGGACTTGGAATTCATTGGTTTGAATTTTGGATATACATACTTTGTTACTTATTATTTTCTCAGATAAAATACTATAGCAGGGAAAGAGGAAGCAGATGCAGATGTACGGAATTGGAATTGCAGTTATTTTTTGCTGTCTGGATCTGGAACAACAACCCATATGAACAAAACGTGAACCTACCTCAATAAATATATTTTTATGGCAGATAATTCACTATGTACAAATGTGAAATGCATTTAAAGAAGAGCAAAGTACATACAAGCCAAGATTGATTTGTAGAGTTCGATTTCTATTTTGAAGAACACGCTTTTCTAGTTGTAATGCAACATCTCTCTTTAAAAGAAAGAATCATTTTTGCTGATAAACCTTAAACTTTTTTTTGCGTTGATGCGATGCGTTATGCGTTGTATACACAATGTTCTAAACGTGGGAGAGTAAAATGGTATTAAAGAAATGCATAACACGACGGAATTTTAAAAAGTGAGTAAATATCTTTTATATAGGTATATATTTAGTTTTAGCTTCAAAATATATTTTTTCGACAAAAAGCAAAACTAAAAACCCACACGTACGCTTGAAATGATATCATGCAGAATTGTAAGTAGATACATACTGAGCGAGCACACATTTTTAATTGGATTTCATTCCTTGCGCTGACTTATTTGCATTATTTTTGCATGCTGAAATGTTTCTCCATCCTTTGTTTGTGTCTGCCTGCCTCTGCCCACCATTTCGTAAATAATCATAATAGCCATAGTTATAGCATAGTGCATGGTGCGTATCGATTTCGCACAAAAAAATGGCTAAAAGTTACATGAAAATGAAAAAAGACAAAAAATAAATATGCGTTAGATCTTGCCTTTTGAAGCTCGAGCCTCGAGGAGAAAAAGCTTAGTTTTTGCATTGCTTAGAAATAAAAATTTAAGCATTGTCATTTAAGTAGAATCAGTATCCCATCAAATAAAAGTGGCAGTCGTTGCGTTGCAGTTGTGGTTAATATCCCTCTAATTGACGAGTCGGCAATGGCAATAAATTTTTATTTGGCAGCACTGGGAAAAAAATTTCCATCTCATGTGCATAAGTATTATGACAGTGAGGAATCCTTGTCGCATAAAAAAATTTGAGAATTGAGGATATATGATCAAGATCAATCGAGGATACGAAAGATGACAAAAATTATAATAGTTCATTGTACATGTACTTTCAATTGCTAATATTGCATTGCAATTTTTTTCGTTTCACCCCTAATTAGTAAATCTGCGAAAAGGTTTTATTATGACCTGTTGCAATGCAAGGTGACGTACTTGAAACAGGCTTAAGCTTGATTTCTGATCTTCAAAAGAATTTTCATGCGTCACAACACAACATCTATATTTCTATATAGCCTAGCTGAATTTTTCAACTAGGCTTCTTCTGGTGGAATTTTTACAGATGAATTAGATTCATGCAGCATGCAGCCGCATTAGTTTTACCAATTTCAATTGGATTGGCTTGGAATGAAGAATCAATCTGGAACGCCCACTTGAAATAAACCGATTTTTTATTATTTATTTTTGCTTTTATTGGAAAAATTAAATATTCCATGGCATAACTCACTGTGGTGTGATCAAGATCATGATAACGAAAAGCCTGGATGATTACTGATTACCAATTATTACCAATGCTGGTTTGCAGTGTGTAGTTGTACAGGATGGATATGGATGTACAGGAAAAAATATATGTACCTAAGCCAAAGCCTGATGCTCATGCCAAGAGGAAAAAACTATTACCTATTTAGCAAGCTGACGACTCTTTTTATATTTTTTCTGCTAAATCAAGCAACAGATGCCAATTACTGCCTGCTTATCAATCACCGTAATCAATAATGCGTTAAATTAAATATTTTGCGAGTTAGTAGTGTAGCATATATAGTATACACATTAAAAACTTTAGCATTGTGGTAAACATTAAATATGTAAAAGTACATGTACACTCCGCCCTCCTGTTTACTTATTTATTTATTTTTATCCCTATCAGATATCAGTTTTACTGGATTTTTAGTGAGCAGAATCGTAATTAGCTTTGGACTACCTGATATGATATTATTATGCAGTTTGGGATCTCGAATAAAAATTTCCTTTATTATCTTGTCCTCGATCAGAGGGGCAGAGGTAATCCTAATTTTTTTTAAACTGAAGTTGATATGGAAATTTTGAGAGCTGGAGTTATTGAGGCTCTTTTATCTGAATTCACCATGGCATGATGAAAAGGAAAATATTCGGGTATTGAAAATGCGAAAAATATATGTAACTGTTTTAATTTCAACGCAATATTGATTGCTCAAATTCCTCAAGTAACGCATAAAAGATTTTGTTAGGAAAATGGAAACATGAAAAACCATATCAGCGCCGCTTTAATATTATGCTCGCTCGTAGAAATAGCTTCAATTTTGGTAATCAAATCTTAGAGCCACCTTGAGGCTAAATGAAAATTTATTAAAGAATGAGAATGCGCTTGGGATCAAATACGTTGGGTGTCGCTGCAGCATTCTATGCCTTTGGAGTGCCAAGTGACCATAAAATCCAGTCAAGCCAAGCGCAAGCTGTAAAGTTTGGTTGGAATCTGATGGAATGAAACTTTCTCCGAAAATTCCTTTACAGCAAATTTTTAAGAGCAATTCATATTCTTTGTGAAGGAAGAGGAGAAATTTGCTTACCTTATTTCTTGTGCCATGCATGTTTGACTTCCAGATGGAGAAGGTATTTAGCTCGAAGAATAATTACCTAAGCTAATTTTTTTTACTTAAAAATAACTTATTCATTGGCTTTCTATAAATGTAGAAATGAGATCGAAAGTTGCAGTCTTCTATATTTGATGTAAGAACTCACTTTTAGTCATATGATTTTATACTGTGTCTAAAATACATAAATAGTGTTTTCAAGTCCAACAAAATAACAATAAAGATTTAAATATTTATTTTCTTTACACTATATTAAGGTAAATTCTTGAGGGACGAACGCGTTCTCTAACTAAAACTGGTTTTCTCAGCATGAATTTCGTCGTTTTCGTATTTTCCACGTGGAGGAGATAGAGAACGAGAGTTTCTAGTATAAAAGCGTCTATTTCGAACAAAGCAAAGTGCTCAAAGAAGTCAAACTCCATTGTTACAAAAATAGAAAGTGAACTGGAAAATTGAAAACTTTAATTTATATCAATATATTGCAGTAGGTAACTTGAATCTTTTCCCCCAACTCAGAAAGATCACCTTTCTCCTTCAAAAATCTGCAAACGAGTGAGGTGTGGATTATGGAAGTTCGAACAAGTCGTTTCATGAGCATGTGACCTAATGAAAAAAATCTTTCAAGATGTTTGTCGATAAAAGTGACCACCTTTTAGTTCAGTAGCAAAAGTGAAACAGAAAGTATGGACGGACGAGATCAAAGATTTAAAACTCGTTATTATGCAACATGTGCCGAATACTGGAAAGCAGAAAAAACACTTCGAATTTGCATATTGTATTGCAGTCTCTTACTTGAACATAATATTTGCAGCTTTTTTTTTGTAATGAGTCATACATACATGCTTAGCTTTAGGGATTTTAATACTTCTTATCTAAATCTGTTCCATGTAGATATGTAATTATATTGAATATTTATATTCATAATCCATGCATCATATAATTTGCGATGTATTTTGCTGTAACAAATCAAGCTGATATTAATACTAAATATTATATCAATGGAAAACAACAAGTGTTTTGTCCAGCAGGACTGTTTTTTATCACAATTCCAGCTAATGATACGATCAAAGCGGAAAAATTTTCCTGCGACTTTGCAAAAACTTTTAACATTATTTGCACTAAGATTTATGTAGGCGCTTAGGTTATTCAGAGGATTCAAAGTACTCAGTGGCCTTTTAAAACGATTTTGATAATCAAAGTAAAATCCGATTTGACTCGTAGGCAATTCAAATCTGGATACACTTGGATTACCCTGGATTACATTGGCTTCGTATTTCTTTTAGCCGCAAAACATTCTCTAAAGAAATTTCAATCTACTTACCAATTGGCCTACAGGCAATTGTTGGAGTTCAGTCGTTGTCCATAGTTTTAATCATATTTTCATGGAGACATTTTTAGGTTTTGATTTAAGCATCTATAAATGCACGCTTAGGTAGATGACTATGACTTTAAAACTGAAAACTTCCTTGTTCATTAAGAAGGCTTGATTCGGTTTATTCCGGACTGGAAATTCTTGGTATTGAGTCGTTCCACTTTACCCCACTATCTTGACCTCCAATTGCAATTTTTATATTACTAAGAAGCACAAGTGCACCCTGCCAAAATAACTAGCTGAAACAGGCAAGGAACACAATTGTGAATAGTGAATACTGCGAAGAAATCTGTTTCCCCATTCCCCAATAATAGAACGCAGCTGCTGGAAGATTAGAGAAACTATATTAGTTTTAATCACTGTTAATAATTTAGGTATTTCATGGCCTGCATTTTTTAAGTCGCAAATAATTGTGAAATTGACAGAAAAAAATAATGTACATAATTATAAAGTAATATTTAGCTAAACACTAAGCATATTGGTTGGACATTGGACTAGATGAATAACAGAGAAAGAAATCAAAACAGATAAAATAGAAAATGTAATGAAGATCAAGAATATTCTTCGTCGAGAAAACACCTGTGTTCATACTAAACCACATGATCAATCCTGATTTTTCTTGTTTTAAGATAAAACGTTTATCTTTTAAGAGACAGGTTAAGTTTCCAATTAAATCTGAAATATATATGCATTCTTATTCCTACAGAATATTATTGTGGTACACGCGTTTTGCGTTCTGAATAAAACCCTGTGAAAATGAAAACTAAAAAATATAATATCATTCACCTGACTACTGACTTCGCAAACTAAAAATAGAAGCAGGGCAGCTGCCATTATATTTTTTTCATTTTAATTTGCTTTAGCCTCTGTCAACCAATTTGATTTGCAATGCATTGTTTTTGTCGAGCCAACCAAGTCTGGAATTCTTTTCTCCGTCTTTCATTTTCATGCAAACAGGTTAAGTACAAAATGCTCTGAAATTTCACAAGAAATCTAATTTACATCCACCATAACATGATGATGACATGACGATCGAATATCGAGAATCAGAATTTGATTGTAAAATACACATTTTGTCATTTGTCGCCACTCAGAAGAAACCAGATTAGAGTGTCTGGAAATCAAATAAATATATGTTGGGGCGTACTGTGTCTACTGTCATTATTACTCAAACTTACTTTTGAAGTCGCAAATAAAATAAATACCTCATCCAGCTGGAAGTCGTTGGCGTCTAGCTATAGCTTAATAAAAAGAATTTGCAAGTTTTTAAAAAAAATTCCACTTTCACCATAAGTCTTCGCGTGGGCTTGCTAATAAACAGATACATCAAAACATCAGATCAGATCACCCCTTAATTGTCAATCACACTTGTTGCAACAACTTTGTTACCCACCCAGTTATTATATGTACCTTATGTACATGAGTCACTCATGAGAAACTTTTTCATCTTCCTACACCTACACGAAAAAAAATACATATATACATGCAGTCGTGGACATGGACACGTTGTCATCATCCGAATTAATCCCTGGACCATGTTTAAAACTCATGATACATGTTTTCACAGATCATACTTCTTTTGATTGCATAAGAGATTATTATTCATTTTGTTGTTGTAATAAAGTTGCATTAGTCAACTATATATTATATAGAT
>JAHZNI010002763.1:0-15049 GCA_027744415.1 Seira ritae
ACTATACTTGGGCTAGTTATTCGCCGGAATTTCCAGTACGCTGGAAACAAATTCAAAAATTCTGGATCGCGCATTTCGAAATACTTCCAGCTTTCTATGGCTATTTAGCGCCCCCTTAAATAAATGAATGGCAAATAGTGTTATGCAAAGGATTTATCCTGAGAAAATGGGGCGGGTATAAATACAGAAATTCATGATTTGGGCTATTTTTGGTCACAGTTTGAAGAATATAATAATAATAAGGAATGGATACATGGGGATTTCCCTTTAAAAAAAAGTTTATTCAAGCTGTTGTGCATGTGCTATGTGTTCTTCTTTTCTTACCTGTGTAAATGCCCCAGGTGTGAGGGCCATCACTGGCGGCTGGTTATTCACTTTGATCGAGATGAGTCGAGATGTTCGGGAAATGAGGATCCTATGCCACTCGCCGAGTGAAACGCTGGAGTCGCTCCTGGAAAAATATTTCATCAGTAAAAATTTATTATAATTCCAATATTTTTAGCCACTCTGCACTTAAATACAAATGCTCCATACTTTACTTAAACTCCATATCCTCCAGTTCAACAAGACGAGTTTGCCATTTCTTTAGTAGAAATACAGTTTTAAAAATCTGTGGGTTACTCTTCAGAAATGAAATTCAAACAGAATTTCAATACCTCTTCTCCCGGAAAAAGGTAAGCCACTTCTTGAAAATCTCGACATGACAAAAACATGAAGCTCTCTCAAAACGATGTCTCGAGATCCAAGAAGGAGGAAATCAATCGACAATCATATAACATCATAATAGTAAATTTCAGCTTTGGAGCCTTCGAGAAAAAAATATTGTTTTGGTGCATTCATCAATATCCGAAAGTCGAGACGAGATTTAAGTACCGCTTTGAGGGTTGTTAGGGTACTTAGGCTAAGCGTTTTTATTCTACTGCATTATTACGGGACTGCGACTTACGGGAGAGTTGAATAAAAAATTGAAGAAATCGAAACTGTACGAGTGCGAGGGAGTGTTGTGTTTGCTTTCTTACTCTTGCTTACACAACTGTACATAATATCATGCCATTTTTCTGTTTCGCAGACGAGCTCAAACCCAAACCTACGTCAAAAAACCAATCTAGTAAATCTAAAATAGGCACTTCTACAGGTCTATTTTACTTGTGGTAGAAGTTAAGAAAAATGTAGATTATGGTCAGTTTTACGTCTAAAACCTTTGACTCACTGAATTTAGCCGACAATTTTTTGAATCAAACAAATTAAAATCGATTTTAGCTTTCATTTAAATTATATTTTGCCCTCTAACCAGAAATGTTGTATTGTCCACATATTGAATAAGCGCAAGCTTTGGGAATACTAAAATGGGCATACACGCTCCAATCTGAATATTTGAATGTCAAGTAATTATACGTAAAGTCAGATCCAGTCGTAGTATTATCGTTCAATGTTTAAAATTCTGAGCGACCAAAACTACGGTTTTAATTTTCATCTGCAGCTCCATTTGCAACATTTTGCTTTGAAAATATACGTTTTAGCACACGCTCTTAACTTACTCCCACTCCAGTGGCTCCTTTGTATATACCTGTACCATTGTAAAATTGGTGGAGCAGAAAAGAAAAAGCCCATTTCAGTATTTCACTTTTTTACTCTTATGGTTTTCCTACTGGCACAACAGCTCAGCTCGCATTCACGATTCACGCAAAATACACACCTCATACATATGTGAACCTCATCTGAACAGAAGAGGAAAAAAGAACTTTTTTCACTTTCTTTCCAAAGCAAACGGAAACTGTTTGCAGAAGTGCTTACTCTTACTTATTACTCCCTATTCTTAAGGTTTCGTTTTTCTTCGCAGAGAAAATTTTTTTCTCTCCACGGCTGCGTTTATTTATTACTTGGAGAAGAAAAAAATCTGAGGGAATGAGGAAAAAATCTAGTGTAAATATACATAAGGGATAACGTGAGATTTCCTGCGTGAAGTGCTGTATAAATGTACATAGTTTCAAATGTATAAATAAATAAGGGAACATTCAATGATTCCGTTGTACTTTTTAAAAGAAATAGAAATATATAACACCATGAAAAGTATTACAGTTGTACTTGCAATGCAAACAAACTGCTTCGAATTCGCTAAAATTAAAATGAGTCTTGCGTTATCGTTTGAATATCTAACTGCAGTGTAGACGAACCAAAATGGGTGGGAGTGGTTCTTCAAGAGTCATAGAGTTTAAAGTCACCTGTTTACTTTATTGACACGCTAATTAATCGTCATAATTTCTATACATTTATCCGGAAAACAATATAAAATAGTAAACAATTAAATCATCGTGTTTGCAAATTTTGTGATTTGCGTGACGTGTTCCTAATGTCAATTTACGACATATTTAACCTTTGGAAAATAAAAATGTTTCGTTTTAGGTCCAGCATTACATAAACTTAGTAAATGAAACAGCCCTTTGCCGTAAAATATAATGCAATATGTACATATTTGGCTTCCCAGCAAAACATTGTAAAAATAAAAAAGAAACTTTTACTTTTTCTTCTCCACTTGCTTTGATTTTCTTCACCTTTTACTTTAGAAATCCATGCCTGAATACCCATATAGTATGTACCTACGTGAAGATGAAGATGGGGAGCAGTGAACATAAAAAATATTCCTCATGGGTCTAATTAACATACACCAACATATAGGAACTTTATGTTCGTATCGTGCTAACTACCAAGCGATAAAACTTTTTTATACCTTCTCTCCCTCTTCCCAGAATCTCTTAGATTCAATTCAGAAGAATCAAGTCAAGTCAAAACACAACATCAACCACCATCACTACACTACTATCACATAAGCGTAAACACGACTTTTTCTTCATCATTGCATTCACCCCAGCCAAACCAAACCAAACCACGACGCGACAGACGAGAATAATGTACTTTCGGAGGCAGAAGAAAATGCATCGCATTTACATTTCTTGCAGCCGTAAAAAATCCATTTTTTGGAAAGTGTCATCACATCACATCAGGATCAGGGCTTTGGCTTTTTCCACTGCATCGTCATCATCATCATCGCATGTGTAAACTTTTTTTATCCAGATAAAAAAAATATATTACAGATTTGCATGAACCTTTTTGTTGGTCTCTCATGTTTTCATGTTGAAATGGAGGGAGGAGGATCGAGGAGAGGAAGTGATAATGAAAAATATGTTCTATGTTCTCTTCTTCACTCTTTATCCTCCATGGGAAAAATACAATGCGACGACATACACATATCGACTATGACATGACGTGCTGTACTCCGGCTAGTTTGGTATGGCATGGCATGTAGCATGTACTAGTGCTCCGGTAATAAATTGCATNATGACGTGCTGTACTCCGGCTAGTTTGGTATGGCATGGCATGTAGCATGTACTAGTGCTCCGGTAATAAATTGCATTAGATTGCGGATGAATGAATGAATGAATGGCGAATAGATGCATGCATGGGCATGGGGAAAGTCATCAATCAAACCGTGATCTGTAAAAATAGCCGTCATTTCTTGACACATCCCTTTCTCCTTGAGCGGGAGAGAGAAGACAAGAATGGAGAACTCCTCCTCATCTATCTATCCAACCAACAACCAAGCCAAGCCACTCATTCACTCAATCTTCCTCCTCTTCCTTCTCTCCAAAGCTTTCGCTTCAGTTCAGTTCAGTTTTTTTTCGCATGAATATTCGCAAATCGTATCTCAGTAAACTAAAGTAAAAGCTCGATGACTTGTGACTTTTTTCCTTTCACACAATTCATTAGATTTTGCATGTGTGTGGAGCTGTAGCTGTGCAGGGTGCTCCCATTTTACATCATTCTTCTTCCCTTTTTCCAGATCCTAGAGACTTTATGGCTTTTCACCGTGATGGAAATAAAGGAAAAAGGATGAGAAAGCTGCTGGTCTATGGTTCTGGTAGGTTAAGGCGGAAATGGGCTGAATGAATGGGAAATGTGTTCCATGCCATTCCCCGCCTGGCCATTTGTTATCTCCTGAATGAAAGTAGAATGGGATGGGAAACACTCCTCAGGATTATTATTATCATCATCAAAATCATCGTCATCATCATCATTTTTGGAAATGGAAAATATGCAAATCACATATTTGACTAAAAGAGAGAGGAAGAGACCTGCTCTACTCCTTCTGCTATACCTGGCCTGGCCTGGTAGTCCGTCCTCATTTTCCCAAAAATTTTATTGGAAATGACAGGTGGAGGAAATGTCGGGGCAAAACGCCCATTTTCATGGACTGTGACTGCTCTCGTAGTTAGCTCTCACTCGATTGCTTTTTAATTACGGCACCTGCACTATAAAAATGTACTGGGGAAATGATGGCATTGTCCTGTGAAATTCTCAAACTGCGTAGGAGGACGACCATTTTGTGTACCTATTTTACTGCGGAGATTTGTATATTTTCGGGCAGGGTAATCTGCAGAGTAATTAGGAAAATTAAGCTGAAATGAACGCGAGAACATGGACTGTGTGGAATGAAGTATATTATATTGCAGAGATTGTAGATTACGGTGACTTGACCGGCCACTGCTCTCAAATCCCATCATCATGGACTTGGCTGTTGGCTCTAAAGAAGAACATTTTTTTAGAAATGCATGGACCGCTTCCAATATGTAATGCCAATTAGGATAGACTTTTAACAAATTAATGCAATGTGCTACTAAATATGCTAACGTTTATTTTCACTGGAAGAGCAATGATGATAAGGAGGGGTGCATGCTTAGTTGCAATTTGCTGGAATTAATTACTACTTTGCAAATAATTTAGTGGAAAAGAGAGCAGTACAATAGGTTTAGTTAGATGATATCACTTTCAGCCAGATTGAATCCAAATTGTGTAGGAGTTCGATGATTTTAATTGACTTGAATAAAAAATACTGACTTGTATAGTTTAAGGGGAAATGAATATCCGATCTGAAAATATTTTAGGAATTAATTGGTGAAAAGCTCGCAAGCGCTTGGGCTTTATTAGGCTAAATAGTTCAAACATTAGTATTTTTTGATGGACTTTAATTTCGGTCGGGGATTGCGACTTCGAGTGCGTATTTAGTATAAAGGTATCGTTTCAAGTGGATTAAATATTTTTAAAATCCTTCTAAAACGAGTTGAATTATTATTGTTTTGAAAATAGTTTTCTCGGCGTTTTCATTGAAGAATTTTTTCGAAATAAACCTCATTTTGCAAAAACACGAAACACTTTAAGCATGTGTTTTAATCAGCGAGCCTAAATTAACCAGAATCGTACATTTTTTAAGCTCTCCTATGCATTAAAGAGGAAGCGTTTCCCTTCAAATTAATTCTTAGTTCATTTCACTAATTCCCCAAATCAGATAATTGCGAAAAATGTTAATTTTGCTTTCCCTTCCAGTAGCCCATTGTAATGTGTTTATCGAGCCTTAAGAATTAAGATCCAATCCAGCCCAGGAGAAGATTATTGAGGGCACTCGTAAATTTTAATTCAAAGACCTCATTAAAATGTGTTGAGTGAACAGTTCCATTCCAAGAAGAAAGGTCTGCCCTGAAAAATATACATCGAAGCCAGAAAAAAGGAAATAACACGCTCTTTCTCCATTCCTGGAATATATTATGCGATTACGATAGGCCTATGTATGAGCCTGGAGGCAAGAACTGGAGGAAGTGGAATTGTATTTTGCAGTAAAGCGAGGCTCAGGACCGAGCTCCGAGTTCGCCTTTTTTCGATTAAATTAAATGGAATGGATGGATTGGATTGAATTAATACCTGACAATAGCAGTGCCCGTGCCGAGGTCCATGGAGAATTCCACGTAGCCTTGGTCAATAGTGAGAGCGATGAAGTCTCCCATTCCATCCGTCTTATATCCGTTGTACAAGATTAGCCCGTCCATTGCATCCGGCTTCACCACAATTTCCAGCTCGAGCCAGGACAAAACGCGGGTCAGCCCTAGACCACTGTATTTCAGGTAGGAGGAGCCGTTGAATGATGGGATCTGCGAGATTATAATTATTTTTAATGAAGAAGGAGGAGATGTTAAATATGCAAAAAGGATTACGTAAATACGTAATTTTCTTTTTATACCTGTAAATCCAACGGCGTTTCGCATAATGGCCCGCTGAAGCCAAGTGGGCAGAGGCAGGTTGGATTCTCGTCTTTTTGCACGAGACATTGGCCTCCGTGCTGGCATTTAACTAGGTCACAGACCCCTTGATCGTTACAGCTCTCTGGAACAAAAAAAAATTATAATAGTTTTACTTCGGCAGGTTTTGGCAATTTTCTAGACTACGCCTTGTTCGACTCATTAAAATCTAATTAAATCCAATTAGTATCAGAGATAGGATGGAAGGGACGACGACACGACAAGACAAGAGCTGTTTTTTCGGAGCCGAAAAATTCTCTCTCGGTTTATTTTTTTTGAGCAGTGAAGGGGCGATCTTTTACTTCCGGGTTGGTTATGTAACCGTTTCATCGCTTCAACACACCCAATGCCAATTATCACTATCACATCACCCATCCAATCAAAATCAGAAGCAGAGGAATATGCTCCTTGGCCTGATGCTGTTGTAAAAGGAGAGCAGGTTTTTTTGAGATGCAATTATTGTGTGGTTGTGGGTTGCGCTTGGTTAAAAGATCTTGCGTCTTTAGTCCCTGGACCATTATAGAAGATTGGATCATTATGTCTGCGATCACCATTAGAAATGGGGAAATCGATTGGAAGTTGGGATTGGAAGTGACGTGTCCCCAACCCATACCAATCGGCAACTCGGTGACCCACATTTAATAAAATGCTTCCCGGAATCCAGGAAGAAAAACTTTCTTTTCGCTTATTACATAGGCATGTTCGGTAGATTTACTTCTTTTCATAAAGTACATACTGTCAAGTCAAGATGCAATAACAGTTTTAATTTTAAAGTTTATCATGAATGAGCTAAGAACGTGTGTGAGTGTGTGTGACCGATATATGAAATATAAATTATGTTGACTCATAAATTACGAATTGCAAGTTCTAAAATAATTTTAAACTAAAGGTGGATGTTTTTTTCATTCAGATAATGTCCTTGCTTGCCTTCCCTTGTTTAAAGATGAATGACACGTGTGTTTCCATTCCATTGTAAAATTTAGCCTTCTAGTAGTTGTAGTCTTAAGTCTTAAGCTTCTTATACACGTATATCAGAGAGAAGGATTTGGTTTTTTTAATAAAAAGTGTGACACACTTTCCGCTTGCATCTTTTTGCATGACATAATTTTCCAACTCATTTTCGTCAGAGCATAATACAAAGTCCCATCGCATCAAACCCGACTTATTTAAAACTTCCCATTATCATCGCAGGAAACAAAAAAGATTGTTCTAGAAAGTTTGAATTTAGAGCTATGCTCCGTTCACACATTTACTTTCTCCGTGCTCTGCATGTAAAGAATAATTTTTGAAGGCTATGCGTTCTTTCGGGAGAGAGATGGAGATGCACAATGAAAAGTGCCTTAAATTAAGTATGACTTCCGAGTTGCTTTAAAAACTCTCTTTTCTTCCAGATTGTCAGTATGCAACGCTACGTTATGTTCTCGCACTATCAGGATCAGGAATGCCTTGCTTGGAATAAGGAAACCTAGAAGTCAAGTCAAGAGAGTAAAAACTGGAATGAATAAAGTAGGAGAAAAATTTTTTTATTCTGCTCTCCATTCATTTGCATTCACATATATTTTTTACGATGAGATGGAATGACAAATCGTAACTTCACAGATGCTTTGACATTCTGCCAAGAAGTCTTGGCGAATTAAGCATTCATGACGATGATGATAGTGATGATGATGAGCATTTGGTTGGGATCTAATATCTTTTTGAAAAGAAATTATGAATATGCATTTTTGTATTTTCAAGAATAACTTGAAATAAAATAGTCGTCATATTTTTTTTGGAGAAGAGTAGTGCGAGTAGTATGGGGCATGTGAAGTGGAACAAATAAAATGCTCTCTTCTCTCGACCTTTACTCCATTCTCACAATAGAATGTGAGCAGATAGCTTTTCACTCTTTTCTTAAGTCAGTTTGGAGAGTTTCGTTTATACAAAACCTGTGTAATTTTAACTGGCCACATATTTACTGATACAACATACCGGGAAGAAATACATAGTGATCTATCTTCACGCGATATCTACCTTGACCTGGTTAACTCTCTTACAGACGTCCAAAGCAGTCCGTCCAGAAAAATGCATCAGATTTAGAAATTTATCTCTAAAAATCGAGTATTTTTGACTCATTCTTTTGAATTACATCGAATCACATTTGATGATTTATGCTACAAGACCCACTTCTCTATCATTTTTCGAAACTCGCTAATCCAAGGGCCAAGTCAGATCGAGTCAAAGTCCGCAGTTTTATTATACTTTCCCTACTTCTCACAGACTAGACTCTGATAAGTAATTTACTGCATACTTTCTTCATGATTCATTTCGTGATGTGATAGTAATGTAACGATATCATGTGGGAAACCATAAAGTGCATCTTTCCACTAAAACATCACTATCACCGAAGCAGCTCCACTATCCATCTTCTCCTTCCATTTCGTTGTTCGTGGACATGTCTCGGTGCTGCTGCTGCACTATACCAACTCCTCCAGCTCCAGATGAGTTTCCCACTTTAATTGAGAGGAATTAACGTGACATGGTACTTCACTTAACTCTACTTTCACCTTCTCCTCATTTAACAGTTTTTTGACTCGCTCTCGCTAAAAAGTCAGTCATTGTCACGTCAGTAGGGATGTGATGTCGATTCCATCAATTTTGTCTTCGAAGAAACTCACATACGTACGTACGAAAGATTGTATGGAATAGTAGATCCATACCTACTTGCTTCATATCATTAAACTTATCACGTGGCATCGCACGCAATCTTTACAAGAAAATAATATTGTATTGTTGTCCATTAAAACTAAAACCAGTAAGATGAAGTACTACATACTACATGGTCTATATAGGATATATTTTTTTCTCTAATTATTTTTCCTTCGAAGGGTTAAGTTAAAGTAGAGTAAAAAGAAAGGATGAAATAGAACTTCTTCGCCAATTTACACGTTCCTCGGATGAGAAGATGGATGTTGTAGTTGTAGAGAGTACAAGTGCTTTAATGGATTGTGTTTGGAATTCGGTAGAAAAACGTGATCTGATCGCTAACTTTTCGAGTTTGATGAGGGAATCATTTTCCAGAGGAGATAATTTTTACCAGAAATATCGTTTACTACTCAAACATTGTACAACATTAAATAAATCCACTTTATTTTTTATTGCAAAAAACATTTGATGAGGGTAACCTAAATTCTCCAGAAACGATGTATCTTTGTCAAAGGAAGCAGTTCTTATTTCATAAACCTATTCTTGATTGAGTGTATCTTCTACAATCGTGAATTATGGTCTCGGTCTTCTTGATTCTAGTGGTATGGTATGGCATGGCAAGGCATAACTGTGCCACACACACACACACAACTTTACAAAAGACACGACAGAGTAGCATTAAGCACTCAAAAAGAAAGTATAAAAAAAGAGAAAGCATAAAAAAAGTTTTTTGAGTGCGTCATCTCATTAAAGCCATCCTCGAAAATTGTAGTATTTTTCCCATCCTCAAACTCAATCCTGGTCCTGGTATTCCTTTAAAATATTAATGGAGGACACATGACATGGCATCCTACTCCTCTCCTGTGTAATAATGCCACACAATTCATCTCCCCAACTCTAAACAAATAATTGGAACCTTTCTCCTCAACTTTCAGTTCTCTTTTTAATGGAATGCAATGAAAGCTTCTGGATTACAACTACAACTTTACAACAAAAAGGCTGTGTGCTGTGTACATATGTGTGGGAGTACGTATGTGTGAAATCTTTTTTTAAACTGATGTCACAGACTCTCTCCGTACCCAGTACATACCTATTCATTTGTTTTTTTTTGTTCGGAAGCCTGGCATCAGCTTCAAAAAATTCGGTATAAGAACCAGAAAACCAGATTCAGACCAAGAGGACCACCCACCCACCACCACACACCACACAAACTATAGTAGAATTGCATGCATGAAGCTCGCCAAAAACTGAAGCTGAATGTGAAAATTGTGAATCGAATAATTATTTCATGGGCGAGAGTGTACTCTCCTGTAAATTCATTAAAAATGCATTAAAAGTCTGAGCTCGAGTCTAGATTCCTTTTTGGTGTGAAGAGTGGGAAATGGGAAACGTGCGGAATGAGAAATGACTGGAAATGAGATGAGAAGCACCAGACCAGGCAGGCAGTAGGCAGGCGCCAGGTAAAATACCACAGAATTTTTATTGATGGTATGGTAGTGTAAGTGTAGTTATCACTGAAATTATGACAGCCATTTTCTTGGACAAATACCTACCTACAGGCAACAATAATCTCAGAGTTTATTTTATGCCATGACCATTGTATTCATTCGTGCTACATATTTAGGAGCTGGGAAAATGCATTCTAGATAAATCAAAATGTTTTGAAATAGGGAAGGTTTTAGTTTTGAAAATAATTTCAATGTGCAGTATAGAAGAAAAGTTTAGTTTGAATTTTAAATAGATTAAATAAATAAAATGTCGTTCTTACGTAAGCTCATAATTCTTTTGATGTAGTTCATTCTAGGTAATCTCTGGATGCAAATCTGGTGACATTCTAAATAAGTATTTGAATTTCTATTATTCTAACTTTAATTAGGTAGTAAACTTACCATTAGGCCCATTGTTACATAAGATTCTTTCCTTTCATTCACTATATTTACTTATCTCACGCTTTGTTGTGAATACACATGAAGTAGAGACCATGAATATATTTGGTGTGAATTCCCGTCACATCATAATTTCATCCTCCCGTCGTACATTATGTAGAATAATGAATCGATTGGGAAACCCTTGTAAATTTTATCTGTCTGCGCTATCTATGTCAATTCTTTCACTGCAAATTATTCTCTCATTTTCATCTATATTAAACAGAACAAGTAGGTATGTATCTGCAATTTTAAGCAATTGTGATAAGCATAATACGTTCTCTACAATCCATCCTTCATCACATGAAACCTTCCATTCTACCTACTTACTTCTTCTTCTTTTGTAATGTTCTTGCTAATCAAGTACTCATTTTCCTTTCGCTGGTCTCAAGAGACTTTCAAATCCTCAAGTTTCATCTCCATCTGCTCACTACTCATATTCCATAATATCACTACTCTACTAAGTATTGGATGCGTTTCAATAAAACAACAAAAACGTCATCATCAACCCATCTCATTTCATATCACATCATTCCCTAATTTTGCTCCTTGATTTTTTTTCTGCCTAGACAAAGACACACACGTGCAGAGTGTGAATGTGCTCTAAAGCATTTCTTCTTTCCCTCATCATCTCATTCTTCTAGTTTTTCCGTATGCTATAGACCATTATTATGATATTTCCCCATAAATTGTCAAAATGGGAATAACATTTTTCGTCTTGCTTTCCTCTCTTCCTTTGTTTCCGCGAAACACTCATTTTTTCCATCAAGCGGATTAAAAGAGAGGAAAAAGGCATAAATGATGATGTGATCCGTAACAAGTTGTTCATGGCACAACAGGAGCAGCAGCAGCAACATTCTCGCTCTCAAATACTCAAATCTTCTTTCCTCCTCTGTTCCGAATGGGTTCTCTACAATCTACAATCTACAGCAGAGAGCAACTTACAGCTCCAAGGCTCATTTCACCAGTTATGTTCCCGAAGGGCTTCATCTTCATAGTTCATATTATGGAACAGTAACAGTAGGAGAAAGCAACAGCAATACATAGCCCACTTTCTCCTGGAGAAATAGTGGATAGGCTTTGTTTCTTCCCCATTCGGGAATTTTGGAATAGAATCCGCACTTTCACTTTCTGAACATATTTATATTTATTTGCATTCCTCACATTCCTGTTCAGCAAAATATACATAGCTGTATTATTATGTTGTTCAGTTTATACACTTGTTTTTCACATTTTCTAATTTCAAAATGATTCTGCATATCTTTTTTAGATTGAACAGGAAAAAAAGTTTCAAGGAGAAAACGTAAAGTTGGTATTTTGATTCTGGGGTTCTAAGTTTCAATTCAATTCCTAGAATTATAGACCACGTGAAAAAAGTTCAGGAAGGACTAGGACTTTTGTAATGAAGTTCTACGGTTTTGGTAAAAATCTATTTTTTAGATTAGTTTTTGTTGTTGCTGTGTATGTTTCAGAAAGAAAAACTGCCTAAGGTCCCATTACGCTATTTTTTTTGCAAATTGTGGATTCAGACAACCTATTCCCATGTTTTCGTTCTGCTATGTGCATTGATACAATAGAACGCATACAGAGCAGCCTACCTTTCTGCGGTTCCTGCGGTGAAGGTGGGAAATACCTCAACCGAACAAACTTGAATAAAATTCCCTGTTTTGCAGCATGCATGCCATGTACGAGCAAACTATTCCATAAATATACATAGCTACGCCTTTGAAATTGGTCTAATGGGTTTTAGTGTAGAATATGTATGGCATGACAGAAAAAAACAAGCCATTACTGATATTAAACACAACTATAATCAGAGTAACAAAATGCAGAATGAGAGGTCGTTCATGAAGGACGTTCATGAAAGGAGGTCATTCAAATTAATTGAGGGTCGCTTGGACGTTTTGGAGAGGAAAGTCGAAATAATAGTCTTAAATAGGCCCTTTTTAATTTTTTATGCAATATTTAGAAATACATAATTCTACATTTTGATCTTACTCTAGGGTCTAGTATTTGTTCGCTTTAAAGGTATGTAATTTACAAACTTTGGGTGTGATGAGAACAATAAATTTCTTAACTGTTCTTCGACTGACAGACCGATCTACACGACAGGAACAGGTGAAACCTGCGAACGGATTTTTCCCTTGTCATCAGATAGGCAACGGGTGGTCCAACAAACGAAATGCAGTTTGTCTAAGAAATAATTTGATTGTCCCAACAATATTTTGGATATCATATTTCCATATTTGCCCATAGCCACATAGATAAGGTAGTTCAGTTAGTTCCGCTCTGGTCTTACGTTCAATGTGAGCTAAGCTTTCAATTATAAAGCTACAGGAACATATATCTATGGGCTCACTGTCTTAAAATAAAATTTGCATTTTAAGGTACCTGACATAAACTTACTTCTAAGCCTACCTAATGGCTCCATGCATTATTTAGCCAGATTACTTACTGATGCGATGTGGATGAGCCCTTAAATTACAAGCAGGAGTAGTAAAGGTAAATGAAGAACGACAGCGTTTTTATTCAAACGCATGAATGCTTTCTTCTTCATGGCACGTTCACATTAACCACATGAAGAAGAAACAAAACTACATCCATCCATACAAACATATGTAGTTCCAAATACTCAGTAAAAGCTAACCGAAATATATTGTGTAAATATGCAAGCAACACTGCTTAATACTGAGAAGTAACTTTTAAACGGCCCTTTTTCTCCTTCAATTTCCGTTTTGCTCCGTTTTACAATTTTCTCTAATGGTAATTGACATGCATGCATGCACACCACAAAACTATAGAAAACATGAACACTGACTCTCACTCTGACTGAACAGTGAACATGATAACCATAATATTATATGCTGCTGCAGAGAGAGAATTTGAAAAAGCTAATAATGAGTAAAAGCCCTAAAATGAGATAAAAACTGCATTGCATCGCATTCAATTCGAAAGTACCTAGTAATAATGCTTTTGTTGTGAAAGTAGAATCATGACTATGACTCCGACTTGACAAGGCAAGACTACACCCATTCAATTCAAGGAAATTACTCGATGTTATCATTATCATCAGCGCCAACGCCAGTCTAAACTACCGGTGCCGACTAAATTTTTCTTCAGCTGAAAGTAATGAGTTCGATACACTCTCTATTGCGAATTTGCAGTGCTAAAATTTATTTTAAAAAAGGACTAGGACTGGGCCAATTTTTTATTTTGCAAATTCCATTGAATTGATTAGCATGTCCCTTTCCATTTCGGCCTGGCCAAATAACATAGCACTGCAAAAAAATGCGATTCGCGATCGCGATTCCGGAATGCACAGTTGGCAAATGTATGTTTCTGCAAAGAGCCTAACCGAGCTCGAGGTAAAAGCTATCATCATCATTATCAAGCGCAGCATTTTCCCATTATCTCCTGAAAATGAATGTAAACACGAAAGGAAACATCATGTCGGCATTTTTCTGTGCTTTGTGTTGTGTATTTTTTTAGATTTTTTTCTAATTTTGCAAATGTACCAACCAATGCGCCATTATCACCGCCCACTACAATAATTTCCCCCCAGATCCAAAATACCAAATGTTGGGCACGTCCCGCGTCACGAAACATCAAAAAAAATATATTCAAGCTTGTCGACAAGACGAGACTGCTTTCTCCAGCCAAAGTAATTTGTAATCAAAGCTTTCACTTTTTCTTACTTCAAATAATGTATACAAATATTTCCTTTTCTAGAAAATTAGCTATGGAAAGAAATGATGTGTCATATTTCTCGTGAATCCTACATATTTTTTGTCCTCCAAAAGTCTCCTGGGACAATGTCCTACACTTGGGGTTGGGGTAAGAGAACTTCAGTGGATTCGATCCCTATCCCTATATCTTTTTTTATTCCAGGGTCCATTATCATAAAAAAGAGAAAGTCAAGACGGGAAGTTTTTGCAGACTTTGACTAAAAAAGCTCAAAATATATTTTTTCCTGAGAAGCTGTAGCTCTAGAAGTAGGAGTCGTCATGTGTCCTCATGATTCATGAAGAACCTTCTCGTGGAATGTGCGTGAGCAGAACAGGGCTCCAGTGCATTTATCGTACATTTTTCTTCTATCCTGAAGACTGTAAGAAATAACGACCATGTTTCAGACCGTCGTTACCTATCGTGTCCCTTTTTCAAGGATATTCATTCATCATGTTTCCTTGAATAATCCATCCATTTTCAAGGGTGAAAGTGGAAAAAAGAGCTGAGAAAGAAAGGAAGAAAGAAAACACGTATTTTTGAAGAATGTAATGCATTTGCATAAATCCTATAGACCAACATCCCATCGTC
>JAHZNI010002764.1:0-24084 GCA_027744415.1 Seira ritae
ATGAAAGCAAAATCTAGATCAAGTGTAAAAAAGAATGAAATGAAGACGTGTTTTTAAAGTGTTTTTGTGCGTGGGCTAAAGACCTTCCTAATTCTCTCTCTGCTTCAATTAATATTTGGCCAGATTTTGTTTTGAATTTTAAGAACGCGAGGATAAGTGGAGATAATCGTTGATTGTTAATTATATTGTTTTATGGTGGTCTGTGCGGCGAATTAAATAAAAGGTAATTACATATAAATTAAATAGACTCTTTGTTTTTAAGCGCTTTGTTCGAGGTTTGAATCAAAAGTAAAAGTTGGACGAGTAATCTTGGATCAAGTAAGAAAGTAACTGCTGAAGTGAAAGAATACTTGAAATAATTAATTTAGATTCTGTACATTGGACTGTTAAAATAAGAAGATGAGTTCACGCTCGGGTGGAGGAAACGGTAAGAAGGCCGCATTCGCTGCCGGTTTGACAACGTCGTCAGCTGAGAAGGAAAATAAACGCCAGAGTCTGATGATGGAAACCGATTGTAAAGATGGTGGTTTCGATCCTTTGGAATCACGTATAATCGAGATGAGGGATCAAAGTACGGGAGTCCTGAAGCAACTGCCGGCTTTGGTAATTTCAACAAAATAATATGCTGCTCCATCCATTGCAGTGTAACAACGTAACGCATTAGCATTGATTGCACTAACTTTAACTTATTTTTAAATGTGACATATTTCAGGATAAGAGATGGGTCCCCTCAATGAAACATATGGAATTTTACCTTCCGTCCTGTGAAGCGCTTGCAGAAGACCAAACAGTCATTCTCCAATGGCTCGATAGTATGGAGTTGTACACGAAAGACTTGATGTGGCTCTTGTCCGTACCTCATCACATGTTCTGGTCAGTAATGGTGTATTCTCCTGAGGTGCCCCAGATCGTTTTGCAGTCATTTATTTTACGAGCGCCTGTCTGGTACGATAAGGAGTTTCCTACGTATTTGGAACATGAAGTGATCGGCCCAAAGTACCAAGAGATTTACTCTCTTGTGTTCAGGGTTTTCATGAGATTATGCACATTCAAGGAGAGTAAAGTAAGTGCATTTAAATACTAGATGGTTTAATAATTGAATTTGATTTCTTAATGTTGCAGTAGCTGGTGCGCGCTCCAACGTTTAATTTGGTATCGATTTAATGTGATTTTCAGAAAGACTTTATCACACCGGTTACATGGGCTTCCTTAATTGCTGATCAAAAAATTCTCGATGCTACAAAGCTTCAGACCTTATGTATTTTGTATGATTCCGAAGACAACAAGTTATTGCCAAAAATGATCGATAATGTGATGAAAAATTGTCCAAAACTTGTGAACGCTTTCCGCAATTTGGTTCCCGCTGTACTTTCTAAGTCTGATGAAAGGACTATGGAGTTTCGTGAGCGCATTCGGATATCTTCGTCAACCAATCATTGGGATCTGGAGGAGTATGATGAGATCTTGTCATATTTTCTTAGCACCACATGTGGTTTATACAAATTCTCGAAAATCTATTCACCGGCAGCTGAAATGCTGCATGCTTTTCCAAATGCCATGTTGAAGTAAGTTTGGAAGCTCTCTGTGCTATTTAATTATTTTATCTAGCTCCGGTGCTCACAATTTTTGTGTTTACAGATTAGCCATGTCGTATGAACCGAACTGTTGTGCTATGTGGGGCCAAGTTGTAGCTCATTTGCCAATCCTCGAGGAGCGAGTAACGCTTTTGAGAATCCTATTCATCAGACTGTTTCGAGTAATTTTAGCGGGGCCTACTATTGATGCAGTCACTTCGCCAAATGATCCAAAAATGGATAAGTATTTGGAGGTTATAACAAACTGTTTGGATGAGAAAACGTTTATTCGGGATTATGAGAAGTTGTATCCTTTTAAACAAGACGTGAATGCGCTGCTATCTAGAGGTGTTTTCATGTAAGCAAAAGTTTAAAATTAGGTGCAAAAGATTGTTGAATAGTTTATTTGTTTGGAAAGGATAAATGAATTTTATTTCTTTGTAATTCTTCTAGAGATGAAACTACGATTGACTACGTAGCCAATGCAATTTCTGCATGTTTCCATGCTTGTGGTGAGGAGTACGCCGTAGAAAAATTAGTCGTTGATCCTCTCTACGACCCCAACTTTGATCGACAGCTACTTGGAGCATGTTCGTTGGACGTCACCGGTGTCGAACTCCAATCTCTGGTTACTCAAGTCAAGGATATTTTGCCAGAATTACCTGATTCTTATGTTGAAGTTGTCCTTAAGCACTACGGTTATCAAGCCGAGGCCGCTATCAATGCACTCCTGGAGGGAAGTGTTCCTGGTCGATTAGAGAAATACAAGAAAGAAAGTTACGTACAGCCTTTGAAAAACCCCGGTAGTGTTCATGAGAAAGTTGGTGGTGACGATACATGAGCTGGAGAGAATGGCTTCAAAGCTGAAGATTAGAGATGTCGATCTAGATGGTGAAAGATTTTATTCTGGAAAGAGACGCTACGGCTTTGATGATGATGCCCCTACCTCCTCATACATGGCAAACTCCCAAGAAATGTCCGAACTTAAGCCTTTAATTAAAGGAATCATTAGCAAAAGTGATACTGATACAGCTCCAACGAAGCAGTATGCTACATCTAGCTCTAAAAAGTCTGTAAAAATTGTGGAACCTGGGAAGAACGAACCAAGCTACGTAGATGAAAACTTGTTACCGCAAGTCGGCAGTTATAATTATTTTGATTATGAGGATGAGTACGATGACACCTACGACGCGCTAAATGTAGGAATGACAGAGCCCGACACGTTGGAATGCCAGCCATTAAACCAGAAACTGAGGGGTAGAAATGATAACGATGCAGATGACGAGGACGATGAAGAGGAGAATAAGGATGATCAGAAAAAGAAGTTGGATTTCTGTGAGGATCCAGCTATCGTCCGTGCTCGCTTGGAAAGAAGACGAGAAGAAAAACATCATAATAGGCGTGGTCCACCACCACCATCAAGCAATGATGTCGTCGGTAAGATTAAAGCTACTTACTTAGATTTTATATTACTTTAATGAACATTTATTTCATAAATAGTAAATATCAAAAAGCTTAAGAAGCAGAAGGTGTTATTTTCATGGATCGCAGAGTTTCGTAGAGAGATAACAAAGTCTTTCATCTTGTTTTTCTTACAGGAAGAGCCAAAGGTCAAGGACAAGAGAGAGAAGTTTTGTATGCCAGAAGACAGAAAAACATCAATAAAGATCCTGGAAATTTTAAAAAGAAGCGTGCAGATTTTAAGAGGAAGGAATTTTAAAGCGCTAAAAACATGTATTTAGTAAGCTCCGTAATTTGCAATCGCATTACATTTTTTCGTATTTTTAAGATAAATGAAATGCTTACGGTTATCTTGTCTACTCGAGAATTTACTAATCTCTACTACATTTTAATACGAAACTAATTTCAGTAGTTTACTAAACTGAAATTGTAAGACTCGCGAAAACCTACAGAGGAGACCAAAACCTTTACAATGAAATTGCCTACCCTATGTCCGATATATTAAGACTTTGAAAAAGGAAAAGCTTTATAATTATTTTTATGTGATTTGTACTCGTCACTTCTCATCAGTTTCGCGAGCGTGAAATAAGTGAAAATAAAATATATTCCATTTAACTTTTTCCACGTTATTTTAATGATGGCGTTGTTTATAGACTGTTTATTTTTTCTCACAGAAATACAAAACTAATAGTTTATGTATGCTTTATTATGATGGAAATTCATAAGAAAATATATTACTTATTTAAACTGTTCCTAAAATAAACAAAAATTATTTTAGAACAATAATTACAAAAATGAAACAAGTGACCTTCGTCAAAATTTTAAAAAAAATCATTTTTCTAACCTGTTTCAGGATTAAGCCTGTATGGCATAGATTCAAAATACACGGAAGTCGCCGAAATTCTCTTAGTGTCAGTCATGAATCCATGAGTCAAACTAAAAAGTAAAAACCATAGATGTTAATGTTGACTTCGAAAAGATAATTCTTGACCTTGCTTGGATGCAATTTTAATTTTTAATTGAAACTCATCAACTTACTGTCCACCATCGGGCAAATCCAATCCCATGATTCTATCATGTGGATTCATCACAGATGTGTACGCAGCAAAATTAGCTGGAGATCCACTGTATGGCTGAACATTGACTCCCCATTCTTTCGGATCCAAACCAAAGGCATCCAATGCTCGCTGCTGGCACAAGAGCTCCAATTTATCAACGACCTCTGTACCTCCATAGTATCTGCTTCCTGGATACCCCTCAGAGTATTTGTTGTTCAAGCAGGAACCCATAGCCTCCAAAGCAGCACGGCTACAGAAATTCTAAAGAGAAATGAAATTCATTGGTTGATTAATTTTACTTTAATTCAATTATTTGCACCAAATGAAATATATTAACTTTAATTTCATAAAATCTGGAGACTACCTCAGATGCAATGAGTTCCAAACCCCTACATTGTCTTCTCTTTTCCTCCTTGATCAGCTCAAAAATTTCCGGATCATCCTGAGCCAAAGGCTCCTGACCTGTCCATGTGGCAGCCATTTTATTAAGATCTCGCGAAAATACCTCTGTTCTTACTGTTGACGAAGGGATCTGCAATCAAATAATCACAATTAAATACTAATTAGTCCAATTTTATGCGTTCGAATTATAATGAAAAATGGTCTTATGATGAGCTTCTACGTACAATTCCACGTGGAATGACAGACAGAAATGTACTCGACAGCGAAAGTAAAATGGAGCACTTTAAGTTTGAGCTTTAGAGAGGTGGCGTGTCCAAATTGAGAAAAAATCTTTTCTATACAGTTTTCCTCTATGTAAAGTTTTATTGGCCAAGATATAGTAAAGTTAACAAGCCTCCAAAAAGTCATAGTCATTCTTAGGTAATGTAAGCTTCTGAAGGTTTCCTTACGTAACCTAAGATTGAAGGAAGACGGGAGCAGCATTTCGCCGTATGTAAGTGCGTATAGATTGGGTACAGATAAAACTTTTCGTTTCTTACATGACAGCCTTTACTCTACTTACTTAACTACTCTATCTTCCCGTACATTAAAGCTCAAACGTTATCTACGTCGCATGCAAAAGAAGCTGCACAAATAACTTAAATAAGGCATGAATGCAAAGCTAAATCATAAAAACGGTTCAAGTGAACTAAATATATGGCCTGATTTCTTTAGATTATCATTTCTTAAAAACGAAAAACAAGTCTGGTTTGATTTTCATCCGACTAAAGTTATTGGAAGTGATTGGGGAATCTAGATTCAGGAGAAGGATCCAACAAACATAATTTTAATATGGAATACGATAATATCATACAGGCTTTATTATATTGTGTTATGTTATTGCACTGATAGACTGATGATATATTACTCATGTGATAACTAAAATATGTAGTAAAATACATAATATAGTGAAGACTTAAACCAGAGGGGTACGATACATGACAAGGCCAAGAAAGTTGCTGAAACTGAAGCAAGCCGAAGCCATATAAATTATCCCTAGAGAATCTTCTGCGTCATGATGTCATTATAAAACCGGCTTGCTATAAGGAAAGCCAAGACATGTAACACAAGCTATGGTGCAAGCTATTATTTGGCTTATCGAATAACGAAGACTCTTCTTTATGTCATCACTGTCTTCAATTATAAGAACAACTTCACGACATGAATACAAGCCAAAATATTCAACTATTTGCCTAAAATTAACGATATGAGGAAACTCAAGAGGAAATTCTCAGATATTAAGTTGTAGTTCAACTTCATTAAAATGATTTGATGATTAGCCGGAGCTGGAACATACATCCAAAACGCAATATATATTTTTCGATCAATTAATGGAATCCATGTATGGAACTTCGGTTGCAATTGCATTGCATAATCCCGTTTTCTAATATTTGTTTGTTGCTTCCTTTGTGTAATTAATGTGTAATCCCTCCATCATCATTCTCCTTTACGGATGCACAAGATATGCAAAAGATCAAAACATAATTGTTTGGAACGTAAAATAATAAGAGTTGGTTCGGTATTGCGTCTTGGTACTGACGAAGTGTAATAACTAAACAAATACATATATGGTAAACAATATGGTACACGAACAAAAATATTGTGATAATGATATTCGACTATGACATCTCTAATCAAGGGTAAAAAGAAACAGTAACTGACAGCGCTTTATTAAATTACAGGTATTTATTAATCTTGGAAATCTCGATTCAAATAATCTAAAATTATTTGAAGATTAGAATTGGTCAACATATAAATCATGAGAGATTCCATGAGATTACAATGAATTTCCCACCAAGACCGAAGAATATATAATATGTATAGCACCAGAAATGTAAATGAATATCAAAATCAATGATAATTTACTATGTACAATTAAAATCTTGCTTAAAATACATAGAACTTACCACTGGTACGGTTATTTTCTCCATTGCTCTTAAATAATGTAAGGCACGTTGACCAACGTTGCTGCTACTGTTGCTGCTACGGCTAACACTAAAAAGTAGAGTTCGAAAGACTGGAACTGACATTTGAAGGTTGAGTGCTATGCTTTTGTTACACAATCAACTCAAAACAAGTGTTTTTGGTCTGGCCTGCCAGATGCGCAGATTAGGCTCCTGAAACATGTCAAAAAATTCGTGAGAAGTGAGAAACATTCTTGCATGAAGTTCAAAAGCACGTGCTTTTTTTGCTTTTTCTCCAGCCAAATAATAGTAAGGCAGTATGCATTATGCATAGGAATGTACATGTATATAGTTAGGATAAAAATGTAAACACTACACAGCCATTGAAGTACCAATTTTTTGAATTGATGTAAAAGAATATTTGTGTAAATTTTCTTACCTTTCGGAACGTTGATTATTTAACTGAAAATCTAACTGGTTTGAATGGACATAGGAAAAACTTGTGAACAAACAACGGTTTTCGAGAACGTGACGCTTTGATTTCCTTGCGAGACTTGAAGACGTCTTCAGTCGGTACGTGTGAGAAAACTGCATGCGTTTGAGTTTATAATCATTTTTTGCCGAATACGAAGAACATTTAAAATATGAGACCTATTGGAATTGGAATGTGAAAGATAATTTTTTCCTGGCCTTAGGCTAAAGGTTAATTTCATAGGATTAGATAAGTATAAAGCATTGGTCTGGTCATATAGTCATTTTCTTTGGTTTGGGCTGGACAATCCAGAAAGATATATCATTCACACATTTTTCTTTTCGTGCATGCAATAACATTTATGTATCTGTAGTAGTAAGAGTAGTTAAGTTGTACTTAAAAAATTGTATCGTGTTAATGTTAATTTTTGTGAAAAAATATTCAAGCTACTTACTACCCAAGAAAGATGGATTCGGTTTAATCGTGATCCTGATATCAAGGGTCAAATAGACATCTAAAGAAAACATCATTTGACTAAAACATCATTTTACATCAGAGGATTTAAATTTAATGTTCGTTCATTAATTCGTCATTATATTATATGGAAATTCTCATTCGCTATACATAAGTCCATCCAGCCACGTCATGTCATTCTGTCTGCAATAATCTTAATCTCAAATATTCTTAACAGTTTATCTGTTTTTGATGCATATACTATGCTTAGTTATTTCTTATTTCAGGCCTACCTATCTGCTTTTCCTGTGCTTTACAGAACTGATATGATGTAACTAGTAACTGCCCTGATTCATTGTCGTCGTATATATCACACTGTCACCAAAAAAACTCATACGCTTACGTTGAGAGGAAAACTTACGATAACCTTAATTTTTGGATGAATAAGATTTTCAAGATCCAAAGTATTTTTAAAAAGCAAACAATGGCCAATCTGAAGTTAAATCTGATTGCTGCCTGTGACTCAAAAATGGGGCTGGGCAAGAACAACGACCTGCCTTGGAGGCTAAGGTACATACTAAAGATTGGATCATGATATGATACATTGTATGGATCAACCAATGTTTTAAGAAATCAAAATTGCAATAACATGCGTGCTTCTATGTATTATGCAGAAATGAGATGGCATACTTCAACCGGATGACAACCGGTTCGTTAAAAGGCGCGGGTCCAAGTCCAACTTCCGGTGAAAAGAGAAATGTAGTTGTAATGGGGAGAAAAACTTGGGATACTATTCCACCGAAATTCCGGCCATTGAAAGGCAGGCTGAACGTTGTTCTCAGCAGAAGCAGGCCTTCTGAAAATGAGTAAGTCGTATTACATGAGCACCTATGCAAAATGCAATGCAACATGCAGTTCCCAAACACCAAATGGATTGTGTAATTTTTATATATTCAATTTTCCTTTATAGAGAAATCGACAGAGACGATGTGATATGGACGACTAGTTGGGATGAGATGATTGAAAAGCTAGCTGAGCTAGAGGAAAAGCAAGCGATTGGTAAAATATGGATCATTGGAGGCAGTTACATTTACAAAGTATACCGACATCACTTTTCCCTGACTAGATAACGTTATGCATAAATACTTTATTGGGACTTTCCTTAAATTTTTTTAAAAAATTATTAGCTGGCCCTGAAGTCCAGACATTGTCATCGGATCTACCTCACGAGGATTCAGAATGACTATGATTGCGATGTTTTCTTCCCAGATTTCGACTTGAATGAGTACTTCCTGGTCAAGTAAGTTTTCCACTTGCAATATGTACGTATAAATCATCATAGGCATCAGAACTAGCACCAACAATATCTTTTTGCTGCTTTAGGGATCCCGAGGTGCCCGAAGGGGAACAAGAGGAATGCAACGTAAAGTATGAGTTCATGGTATATGAGAAGGTGCAATGACTCGTGCTGCCTCATTGTCACAAGGATCGATTAAGTAATACATACGCTTTGATTTTTGGTGATATAATATAATATAATAATTAATATTAACGTATGAATGTAAAGTAAGCATTTAAAAGCAAAACAAAAAAATTAAACAATGTTTTTAATTTTACTACGATTCGTAGTATAATTTTTTTATTCAGGAGTCAATTAAACCGAGTTTTTCTGCTTCATCAATACTATACGTGTTTCAAAGTTTTTATTATGATTGATTACAGACAGACAGTTTATCGTGTTAATTGCCATTTTGATTTTGTAGACCATGCTAAAGAAAATATCGCGTGTGTACTGTGTCGTACTCTTATCTCTATTTTATACACCGTTTTCGGTTGATGACAAATATCAGCCTTGTACATTTATAGAAATGGGATACATCATTATTTTAGACGCGCATTTGTTTGCACCTCCTACTCCCAGATACATTTATTGACTTGAAATTTAGCCCTTTTAAAGGTTAAATGTTAAATACCTTTTATTTATTTGAATTTGTAGTAGTTAAACAGATTTATAAAGTATTTTTATCCCTACTCATGTCTTCTCATTTTCCTCCAATAGCACTGATTATCTTTCCTCGTGGTACAACCAAAATTAATTTGTCATTTCAATTTCACCAAAAACTAATCATACCATAAATCTTTCTCGGGTCGCTCCTGCAGGTACATTATTACAATTTAAATTTTTGAGTTAGTTGTTTTACTGCTAACGAATCTTCAGAATATGACAATGACTAAAATATTACGGAAAAATTAAGCTGTGTAATATATAACATTATTGGCAGCTCTGATACACTCGTGTGTTATATACACAACAACACGCTACGTACTTAAACTGGAGAATAAAAATCAAGGCGTAATATTGCGATTGTAATTTACATTGATTCAATAAAATAAAGTAAGAACTACAAAGTACTTACACACTTTAAAAGTTATACTTAATCAACAATAACTTTACGATATAACTCTAAGATATAACGACATGAAAGAGCTCAAATTCTTGTCATTTTCAACTATTCCAATTCCAGACATGACATACTCAACGAATATAAATTTAAATTAATGACTAATATAATGCAACTGCACCATTAGGGATCAAATTAGGCAACAGATTGGCATATATGAACCTCGTCCAGCCCAACGCATACTCTGCTTTCCTCTACATTTTCTACTATGACATAAAAAACTTATCACCTTTCCTCCTATTTTTTACCAGTCGCTAGTCACACTTTCGAAATGTGAAGGCTCTGTCTGAATGCTCTGCTCCCTAACTTTCACCCGAAACATGATCACGATCACCGACACTGCTACTGCCTGAGCCTACTCGATTTTGGAAGGAGCCGAACCTAGACGAAGGATGAAATCTTTGCCAGGCGGAACCTGAAAAATGAAAGCATGCACAATATTCAATGATCAGATGCAATTTCCATCTCAGCCTTCACAATTAAAATCCTTTTCCCTAGTCTAACAATATATGCATCATTTACTAAACTATTCATATATATTATTTTATCTAATCTAATCATTTATTAGTTCGTGCTCAGTGCTTGCTACCTGCGACTCTAGCATTACTTGTGATCCAAAATGCTATAATGTCTTAAGATGTAAAAGCTTCGTATGGTACGATACCTGACTTAAAAATGTATGAGCATCTATCTTTCTAGGAGTGTGATATATTTTTACAAAAGTCGTCTACGGCTACAAGAAGTCTCCAAATTTTTTGTATACGTATGCAAATTTTCCTTTTGTTATTTTTTCAACAATTACTTACTTGCCAGACAGACTAAAGATTTCCTCGATTGACAGTGGAATCAATACTTATGGTTTGGTATTTCATTGAAAAGATTTGAACGGGTTTTATAAGTTTTGATACGTCTACAGTTTGTATTGACAGTCACTTTTGAGAAGTCATTTGATTATTTTGCAATATTAAGTATATTAGCCGGCAAATAATTCCTTATGTCAGCATTTGCTCTATTTTTTCATTCGATTAACTTATTTCCTAATGCTGATCAATATATGTATTCTATTTAGAATCTTAAACAGGAATAAAAGTAAACTATCTGCAGAAGTCTGAGAAAACGAAAAATTGAAAAACGACTGGGAAATTCTTTTAAAGAAAAACTACATAATTTAAGCTTAAGAGTTGTTTTCGGAGGGATCAATTTTAATTTTTTGCAGGTAATCTATAATTCATGCTCATGGGATGTGCGGAGTTCATGCTTCGAGACATGCCGTTACCGGAACTGCTCCAGTCAGCTGCAGGAATGCTTGACGTGTAGAAGCGAGTTGAGGTTTTGTTGAAGATTGGTAACAACTCATTAGCTTCGTTAGAGAGTGCCTGTGAGATCAATGAAAAACGTTATTATTATTATTATTGAAAAAACAACTAACATCGAGCCAACCGCGCTTAGTATAAATACAAATAGCTGCCTTGCCTTCAAGAAAATGACAGCATCCGTCCCGTATCCTTCATATGATGTCACCATCAAATCGCCTTGAAAATATCGAGCATAAAGACGGGACAATGGAAGACCGTATCCATACCCTATATAATAGATCAAAAAATTCTTTGTAAAAACGAAGCATTTATTTCGAATTTTGAAAATAAGCCATGACGCTTTTCTTTAAAAAAAAGGTCTTAAAATAAAGACAAACCTGCAAGAGGAACAGTATTCGTGTGGTCTGTTGTTGCTGGCGGTTGTGGAGCTGTTGAGTACATGTATTGGAACAAAAGATCCGTGTTCCTTCGAGGAATACCACCTCCTTTGTCAGAAATCTGCAGAAAAAGTAATTTAAAATGTCAGCAAGATCGTTAAGACATGCATTTCATGGTGCCTACTGCTTCGTTGAGGTGGAAAGAAAGAATTATTCACCCACTTTAATGCTGATGTCTTCTCTGCCTAGCACCACTAACGCCTCCACGGGAGGATAAGTTTCTGCAGCAGCCCCATGATGCTCTACCACAGCTCTCATTGCATTCTTGAACAGCTCAAAAACCATGTGGTAAAGATGAGATGGAACATAGACGATTTCAATGGGACTTCCTGTGCTAACGCCTACGACAATGCATGCAAACAAATAAATAAATATTTATATTTGACATAAAAGAAGGTTCTAGAACACATGCATCTTCTATTTTTACTGCAACGGGAGGACGTGACCTTCCCACAAATATATCAAATCAAAGATTCACATCTGAATTTATCGTATCTAATTCTAAGATGAGCATGAAAATTGAAAAACAAAATCACGATATTTCCTCCTCACCATTATGTTCCTTTACAACTAGATCAGGCGAGACGAGATAGTACTGGTCACATAGAAATCGAGCGTTCTCAAAGGCATCATTGATAACGCTCACCACATTACAGTACGGATCAATGGATCCCACATGCCGGGATGGACATGGCGTCTTTCCAAATAAAAGAGCTACAGAGAGAGTCCGAAAGAAACAAAATTGAATAGCTTGCTGCTTGAACAAATTCTTTCTTTTTTCAAGATTTCGATGATATATATAATTGTGCAGCATTTTTTATATCAAAATTCTTAACATACTGTGCTGGTTTATAAGCATCCGAATAGAGATACGGGACATGTAGAAACGATCCAGAAAGTATTGAATGCTATGTTCCATTGAAGAATCGACATGATGAGAATCTTTAAGTTCCTTGATTCCCTGAGCCATTGTGGGAACGACATCCTGATGACGGTTCCGGATCTTTGTCAGGGCTTCCACGAATCTGTACAAACCAGACCCCAGTTTCAGAACTCATCAAATATCTTATTTGTTTTCTGCCAAGCAGCTTACTGAAATCATAGCCACTTTGGTTTAAGGACAGGGTCGTACGTTTTACTTATTCGTTAAAATGCATCTCACAAACCATAATGAACCTATGAAGTTCGGTTTCAATGTCAAGCAAGGTAGCCATCTTCTACTACGCTGTCTTTCAAAAAACTTGGCCAAGGTCATCGAAAACGAGGAATTATAAAATTATTTAATAAAAAAGTTAAGACCTCCTTTGGCTACATCCTTGATCCTTGTTTTTCATTTTTCTTAACAAGAACAAGTACTTAATACAACCTACTAAGCTTGACATTTTATCTCCCTTACGTTGCGTTAATATTTCATTTAGCTACACATAAATAGTGCATTAACACATAGTAGTCCGTGCTTTACTTACAGTTTGAGAGTATCCGGATCTGGTGTTTTCCCTTCGAACTCAAGGATCTCTGCAAAACTCATCGCATACCAGTTCTCCACCAAATGTACTGATGGCATATGCTGGAGCTTGTCCGGGAGTAAATTAATTTCCTTCATGATGTTTGCCAAGCGAACTGGAAGCTCCTTCTTGAGAAACTGAAATGATTTCTCCTCTGACGCTTGTCGTCCTGAGGAGAAAGAAAGAAAGCAGTAAGGTAAGGATGGGGATTAAAGAATGGCTTTCAAGCCTCAATTTACTTTACAGAAAGCGTAGGGAATAGGCTAGGGCCCTTGTCTCTTTTTACTTATTTTTGAAAGGAAAGTAAAAGCCAAGTAAAAAGCATACACACATTTATGGGGAACAGTAAGCAAACATCTCTCGGTCCAGATTGGATGCAGTAGGCGGTGGTGGGTTTTGGCACTGTAACTCTTTTGTGTCTAATTTAATTTCAATTTTTGGTTGAAAGGCTGCTTGCACCAAGAACAAATAATAAAGCAAAGCCATCACTTTCTCTTCCACTTTCTCCGTCACAGTCAATTCTGAATGACGCCAATGAAATCGTTCCTTTTATTCGCCTTTCTTGCCATTTTATTTTCCAATATTTTTCAAAATGCTTGTCAGGCGATACAATGCTATTAAAAATGCGGTAGGAACACTTGCGTTCAAATTGAATTTTACGCTTTGGTGAAACCTGGATCGAACTTTTTCCAACATTGCATTATAATGTAAATTAAAGCAAACAAATAACGCTTTCCTCACGTCTCGCATGATTGCACGAATAAAAGTTTGACAGCTTTTATAGCTTCAGGTCCAGCTGCTGAGGGGTGAAAGCGAAGCGACCGCATCACGCGGTTCCTGTCACTTAATATCCTTTTATGTTTATTGCCATTGCCAATATACTTAACAATATCCGCTTCGCCATTGCTTCCAATCTAATTTTCGCCAAATTTTCATGAAAAGATACTAGAGCATCAATTCCTTCCAGTGAAGGACTCCATGATTTATATTTATGCAGTCCATATTGTATAATATTTTGTAAGAAAATGGAATTGGGAAATTGAATTCTATTTTCTAATTCAATGAATCTTTTCATGGCTGAGATTCCCTTTACCTTCGACAACAATGAGAGAATGGAGAAGAACACAATTTGCTCAAGTAGAATGCTGCGGATAGTATGCTCAATAGTGTCTTTCGCTGACCTTGCTTGCATGTCCGTACCGAAATCCTCATCTTGTATATTAATGCATGGTTCGTTCGATTGCATTCAAATTCAAGGGTACACTTTCTCACTTTCCCCGTCACACACGTAGACATTATCTGAAACGTGCAGCTGAAGGCGCCCGCAGAGTTGAAGAAAGGAATGAAAAAAGCAACCAAATAGAGTTTTGGATTGTTCGAATAGAATGGAGAGAAAAATTTAGATAAAAATTGTGTGCTGGGTTCAAATTAGTGACATGACACGTGTCATGCAAAGTTCTCAACTCGATTTCGGTTTTATTCATGAGAATTTCATTTAAAAAGAGAAAGGGAAACTTCAACCGGTAATACTAGTCATTCGTATTCCTTTCAAAAAAGAAAGCCTCAGAATTTTCCTCAGAATCCAATTTTGCAAACTTTTACTGTTTCATCATGCGGAATGAAAATTGAGAGACGAGCCTTGAATGATTAGAAAATGAATTAAAACTTTTACTGAAGCTATCAATAGAAATTAATTGGATTTGCAACGTTTAGACTTTATGTATCGCCAGACGTAGTTGTTGGAAAGCAAAGGGCTAGCAAATTATGAAAGTTTTATTTTAAATTTTGCATGCAGCATAAGTCTAAGTTTAGCACTTTAGCAGCTTAGAAAAGATACTGGCATCCACAAAGAACCAGTGAAAATTCAATTATTGCAAGTCGCTACAATAAATACTTTCTAACGAGAAAATACAAGCATGTAATACATATGCATAATGAGATGCTATCTACATGAAGCTGGTTAGATCAGGAAAGGACTTTTCTTTTAAGTGCCAAGTGCCGTACGATTTAGTTGCATACACGAGTGCATTACCGACTCATATATAAGAGGCGAATTTCATTAACACATTTCAACTCATTTAAAATTTAAATTGCGACACCTACAATTATGAAATTAAAAATCAGTACCGTAAAATTGAATGCTACTTAAGACAGCCAAACAAAATTCGTACGATATGCTTTTAACGTAGAAATACATTGGCCTGTCATGTAATTTGCAACCGCAACTCAAAGTATCACTGTGCCTGTTACCATTTTTCTCAGTTCACAAATTTTTACCATACGATTTTTTCCTTTCTGATGTACTGGATTACCTTAATTCGCAATCAAATAGTAAAGAATTAGAAATGAAGATTTACCAACATAGGTATTCAAAATTTAACTTTTGAACCAGGATCAGGAAAACAATAAACAGTTTTTGCTGTATAGGATACATTTCCTCACAACTGCCTTAGATTTGTATAACCAATAATAATTCCCATCTCACTTTCCTTTTACTCGATCAGTTCATTCATTCTTAGTACTTACTTGCCCATCAAATATTAGCACACATGTCAGCTTCGTTCAATTTTTATTCATTAATGAGCCAAGGTCAGAGTGATCATAACATCATCAACACAGAGCTTAGCACGTCTGGTGAGGAATATGATGAATCTTGTTTGTTAGCAAAATTTCTAGCTTGCTTACTTTTATTTGCTTCGCTGATTCAGAAAAAATAGATAAATAGGTAGTAATGATGCGGATGCCTGCTTCCTTCCACGTCATAAAAAAGTAATGAGACATAAGAACAACATTTAATATTAATACAGTTATGCGTTATGTCATGTCATGTAAATTGTAAATACGAGGTCAGGTAGATAATCCTAGAAAGCAACTAATACATGCAGCGAGTAGGCAATATATACATAAAAGTGCTAATGAAATAAGAGTCACGTTAGAGCGAACTCCAGGCCAGGTTAAGTATTACAGCATCAATCTCTCATTAAATTTAACATTCCGTGGAGAATCGCTTACTACAAACTCCCAAGAAGAAAAATTAATTATCAGGCATATTCCTTTAATCCTCTTTTGTGCCTACTTACTTAGGTAGGTGATCTAGGTACCCCATTCCAAACCCCGAAAAATATTAACTGCAAGGGTAAGTATATTAACGTAAGCACTTTCTCATTTATCATTTTTGTATACTTTCGCGCACAGCATAAAAAGTCCTCGGAATCAAGGACGAAAAGTCTAGTTTTTACCTACTAAAGTAGCATGTTATGGAAAGGAAAAGCAAGAAATGATAGTAGCCTCATCCAAAAGTTATAAAAGTTGCCACTTTCACCAGAGGAGTATAAAAAGTTAATGTTACTCGACATTAGCAAAGTAACCTGATGTGAAATGTAACACGAACAAAACAAAGTCATGAAAGCTGTTACAACTTTTATTATAGCAGAAGTAAACAAAACCTTATTGCTGTCTATCACATAAACCCATTTTCCTGCCAGCCCTAACATCCTGAACTACATTTCAATTCTCGTGTCTTGTCAAAACAGAACGTGGGAGCTGACGTCAAGAGCAGACCTGGAAAAATAATTCGACAATGCTCTTGTCTTTTCCACTTTTTTCCAGAGGGAAAAATTCCAGCTAAAACAGTTCAGCTCCAGCTCGCACATCAATCAAATTCCTAACAAAGTAGACAACTCAAAAGACGGAAATCAAGCATTCATATTGCATTTCGATTTCACCATAAAACCAAATTAGGAAGTCAATATACTTACAATATAAGAAAACGACATGCACTCAACAAACATCATATCCTTAACACTTGGTTGCTTATTGGCAATGTTTCTCCGAATTCTTAATTATGGAACATCAACCAAGCGTGTATTGCACCCTTGTAATTTGCAATAGCATCAGAGAAATCACAAATCGATATTCGTTTGGCCGATGAAAAAGATGAAAAGGAAGGAAGTGAAACAAGAATACTACTATTTCCTGTATAACTAGGCCATATGTACAAGATCGATCGATGAAATTCATTAGTGTTTTTCTTTTCTAGACTGCTTTCGATAACTTATTCAAGTGATGAAATATATAAGTAAGCATTTATGCATGAGGTCTATGGTATCTCTGGGCTCGTCATGTTTAAATTATGAATGCAGACAAGGTGTTAATTGCAAAGCCGGCCAACGACTAGTAGCCAGTCAACCATCGTCGACCACCTCGCAGAAGAAAGGTTGTACATTAATTGAAATCGAAAAAGGACATGTCGTAACTCGTGGAATCACCTCCTGGAAGATACAATCTAATCGATAATATCTAATGTCCATGTAAAAGAGGAAAAATCATGGGACGACATAAATGATAGGTGGACGGAGAAAGACAAATAATTTTTTGCAATTTGCAGGAAAAAGCAAGTAATATATGTCATGCGCTTATTTAAGAGCAAATATTGAACGCGGAATGGGATGGCGCCATGCGAGATGATGCAAAAGCACCACGCTCCTTCTCTGAATTCTGTACATGCAATTAATTATCAATGTGACGTTAAGGAAAAAGGTATCGGCAGGCAGGACATGACCTCGAGAATTTAATTCAATAATGCATGTCGCAAGTAAAGCAGTTGATAAAAAAATGCGCCGGGAAATGGGCCCGCAACTGAAGCATTACGCGACAATATGGAAATGAAAATTAATTTATATTTAGTCCACTTACCAAAATCGATGAACTGCTTAATCGATAAAGGTGAAGGGTTGAACTGCGAGTAGAAGTCTAGCATTTTCGCTAGACTCCTGTAGACCCTCGGAGTTAGCCTCATTTTGGGAGAGTGACGCAAGTACTTCTAGTGTCCACAAAAGCTGAAGAGAGTACAAAATGTTGTTCGTAAGTTGTCCAGCTTTCTTCAGCCGTTATTTGGCCGCTACTGGTTACTGGGTAGATGATAACTCCAAAATCTAATTATTTTCTTCTGGCCTTTTCCCATAAAAATGTTGCTTTCTTCACGAAAATGCAATTGGTCCTTCCCTGGCTGAGCGGTGGTGATGTGAACGCGTATTCCAGATTGAGTCCAAAATCCGCAAAGGTATTTTGATCTCGTAAAATTGGAGTAAAGATGGTTTCGATTCCCCGCAACTCAGTTATTTTGAAGCAAAACGTGCCGAAACAAAAAGTGAAACAAAAACAAATGAAGAGTAGCTCCCGTTTTGTTAACTCATTAAATCCACTTTTTCATGGGATAGAGTCGGTTGTCGGAGGTGATGTCGATCCACCTCCTGCTGCTGATGATGATTGTAAAACAATGAGTCCAGTAGTGAAAAATCGGATGGAGTAGTGGTCCAGTTATCAATGGTAAGCTGCGCTTGATGATGATGATCAGGATTAGGATGATAATTACTTTTACTTCTTAAGCTTCTACAAAGTAATGTTGGTGAAGATGATGATAAAACTGAGAGAGAAAGGAGAGGAGACTCTCTAACCTTCCGGAACATTGAATATAGTTATTTATGGCAAGTTGTTTTTCGCTCTAGTGTAGTCTTCGAAACTCTTCCTGTATTCCAAAGAAATAAAAAAACGGAGATTGAGAAAGGGCAGAATGATATTAGCTAATTGTTAAATTAAAAGCCAGTTCTTCTTCGGAGAATGAATGTGATGAGATTTTAGTTTGGAACTAAGGGAAAGAAAAACGGATGAATGAATGGGACCAAATGAGAAAAGGAAGCAGATACAAGAACAAGATACAAGTTGTGCAGAAAATAAATAATGAATGAATGAATGTGATGAAATGATGATGGATTTTCATGTGAAGAAAACTTCTTTTTTGATGTGATATTGTTGTTCCTCGAGGCGGCGAAAAAGAGTAGAACGAGTGGCAGAGCAGCGTCCTCGTCGTCGGCAGAGGAACATGAACATCTTCGGGATAAAAACGAAGCAGCAACATCGACAACTGCATTCCAAGGTCAAAGCTTTTACTCAGCCCACGTTCCACTCTTTTCCTCGCAATTCTATTCTAGTCATTATTTAGTCTAGTCAATTCAACTCTTCCCTAAGGACGGGAATGGTGGGTGAGGACGGGATCGGATGAGTAATATGATGTTGCTGAAGACTGAACTACTGGAACTTTTATTTTGATGACATGGTAAATACAAATGAGTTGAAGAACAGGAGAGAACAAAAGTGCTGATTTGGGAAAAGATATTATGTAAATAAAGGATTGTGCTTCACAAGCGAATACTATCTAGGAAGAATAGATGAATACAAAAGGAGCAAGATACATGCATATAGTATGTACTTAGATCCAACATTTGTTCCGTAGTTTGCGCAATTTTCTCAGTTTGTTTCATTCGAATGGGTGAGATGAAACATATCAAGTTAACTAATTGCCGTACATGAACATACACTCTAAATGTGATATGATTAAGGAAGAAAAACAAACTCTCAAGTTCCTAATTTACTATATTTCTTTAAAAAAATGGAATCAGCATTTCACCTGAATTTGGTTCGTGGACTTAATCTCCAGAATTGGTAGATTCATCTACGTTTAGCTTGAATTATTGCACTACAGGACTCCACACCCTACATGACATCCGTCTCATCTCTTCTTGATCTGCAATAAATAGATAGATTGACTGCTGTCATTAAGCTGTTGATTTTTTTGCAAAAACTGTATAATCCAGACTTATATTAAGTTCAGCATGGGATATTCGCCTCATAATAAAGCAAAGTTATAATATTCTTGTCTCCTATAAATCCCTTTACTGCAATAATCATATATGTATAAATAATAATAATAAATAATAATAATAAATAAATAATAATAATATTATAAATAATAATAATGTATATGGCAATAATGATGTAAGTAATATAATTACTATATATTAATAGCGCATAGCTCGGTGAAACGACGAAAGTTCAATATTATACTTCCAAATGTCAAATTAGGTGAACGTGGACGTACAGCACACGAAACACGAAGTACATATGTAATATGTATTTGCATTTCGATACTAATGAGTTCGTCGTAAAATTATGCAAGTTATATAGATAAGGATTTTAATGACAAGATAACCCAATGGAATACTTAATCGGAAATCAATCTTTGTTGACCTTTGACAAGGCAGGTATACACAGTGTAAAGGTGCATGACTTGATAGATACGTTTGATATTCAATGAATTATTCGCACATGAGCATCCTTGATGAAAGTATACTGACTGATGGATAAGAATTAACCCGAGATAGATACTACAGATGTTGTACTTTAAGGTTTATGATTGAGTATGAAACAAATATTTCATATAGTATATAAGCCTTAAATATCAAATAACTTCTTTATTTGATTACTCAAGTTTTGAAAAGTTAAAAGCCTTCGTATTAAAAGTTTTCCATTCGTGTACCTACCTGTACACAAGTAGCATCACGATTGTACTTTGTCATTTCCCTGTAATCTATAAACAGCCTTTATGACAAAAACAATAGATCCCGTCCCAGCACGAAGACTATTGATCAAATTAATCTTTGTTATGAAAGAATTCTCATATGTCATCATGTGAAAACTTACAGGCAATCGAAAATCATGCTATTTATTGTACATACATATAACGACTAACGCTTACCTATACAAACACTTTCTTGGAAAGCTAACAAAAGAACATGTTACTTTGTTATCGTTACCTCAATAATATCATTTACCTACAATGCTCGTGACTTGGTCAAAGAAAAACACGTCCTCGTTTTTCTCGTTCACTTAACTCCAATTTTTCTCAATACTATCAGCAAGATACCGATACATGATACTACATATGTACATACTTGATGAAAACTTTGCAAAAATACTTTCTTTACCTTTTAAGATCAATCCTACTCACTTTCCTTCTGGGTCGATAAACGACATGAACTGCTGGATGCATGACATATTGGAAAAAGAAACAAATCCTGTCCTGCCACTTTCTCTTTTCTCTCTCTCTCTTCGTCAAACAAACTCCTTGAAACGAAGGAGAAAACTTTCCAGCAAAAAACTTTTCTCCAATTCGCCCGCACACTTTCGGGGAAACTCTAATTCTCCAGAGAGATCGAGCGGAATGAGCAAGAAGCGGCGAAGAAAAGTCTTTTGATGAAACTTCTCTTTACATAGTAATTCAAAGGATATCATCGTCATAAAACGGAAGAATGATGACTGCTAGTTGCTAACAACTCAATCACATTGTACTCGAGTTTTATGTAGTAGTTTTATGCAAGCAAGATAAGATGTCACCGAGAAATGTCTTCCTACTACATAGTTACATACAATGCCGCCCCACTTTCCTTCATTTCCGCTCCAAACCAGATACAACCTAGTTGAGTCTCTATCGATCTGGAAGAAAATAGATAAAGCCCTTAAAGTGAAACTGTATGCGCCACAAAAATGAATCCTTTCTTCGTCTCCACGCTAAAAAGGTCCTTGGTTTAGTTGGTCACACGACCACAGAATCCATTAGTACGGTGGAAAGATTGAAGAAGGAAACAGATTATTGAGACAGATTTTTAGCAGGAAAAGAATCTTGAAGCCGAACGAACCAAGTGAGTGAATGCATGCATGTACATTGGTTTCATGCATACATGTAAAGCCACCACACAAATACAACATAAAAGCTAGGCCATGCCAAGAATACGAGCGAACAGAGAAAAGATTGATTTTCTTCTCTCTTCTTTTGTGTTCATACTTCATACCTACTTCTCAGAGAAGGAAATGGAACTACAGAGGCTTCATTCCTCAATACAGAGAGTTTTTGTAGGAGTCACTGACTTTCTCACATGATATGATGCCAAACCAAAGATAATTTACAAGCATTCCCCATTCCTACTCTTTCCTTTTTTACTGTTCCTTGGTGGCCATTTAGCTCCTTCACATATGCACGTAGGTCCTCAAAAAAGTGAATGAATGAAGACCAAAAGTACATATTTTTTGGAAGACCACATGATTCCAACAAAATCCCTATGTATACAAATGCATTTCTTCAGGTGAAAATGATGAAATATTCTAATGACGATTTCTTCTTACGTCAAATAGTGCAAGCTTCGCTTGGCCGGTCTGCAACTTTAACTTCTGTTTGACACCTTCATTTCAGTTCAGCCTTTGCAAACAAATCGAAATGCAATATAGAATACATATAAGTACAGTCTGATGACTTCACATGAGATAAAGGCGTAAATTGGCTGAGGCATGCAAACCTTCTATTACCGATTCTATTAGCCTCTGATTTTACTTCGTTTACCCAATGAATTATGTATATTACTTTTTCTATTACGCAATCTTATAATGAAGCTTAAAGTCCCTAGACGTTTAGATAGTTCCATAAATATTTTAGCCTTTTCCATGAATGAAAACGAATCGACCCAGATTGGAATAGGCAGCCATGTATTTCATTTTTAGGTCATTCATAAAATAACTTTTGACGATCACTTCTCATACTTCCGATGTCATTTTCGCTATTCGGAACTTTCACGCAAAACTCGAATTCCTTACTAAAATCCCAAATTGGTAAATTCCTTCTATGGTGATTCTGACATGGGATATGGAATCAGCAAACAAGAAAAGCTAATCCGAATACGAAGACCAAGTCTTTCCAAAATAGTAAACGCCAAATAGTCAGAACACAATTGTAACTTGACAATGCAAAAATGGCAGTTACAGAGCGTGAAAAACGAAGACTGAAGTCCAATTTTCTTTCTGCTACACTTAAAACAAATAACATCCTTCACTCACATGTTTTATAGTTTTACCTATGCAATTATATTATTATGTGTTATGCTATTTAACGTGCCAGGGCTAGGGCTAGATCAGTGAGTGGGATAATAATAGAAATACATAGAAAGAGGACTATCAACTATAATAGATGCCTGAAAATTGAATGCATACTTTTAGGAGAAATACCAATGGTATCCGAACTGACAAAAGAATTGGCAACGCATAATACCATGAACTCTGCTCTGCAGTGGCAATACAGCGAAAAACAATAACAAAGGATCCATGACTTACCTCAATTAATCAAGAAGTGTATACCCCACACGTCGTCGCGATCACGATGTCCTTACATGTAAATTAAAGTTCGATGATAAAAAACTGCGCAACTTTGAATTTTCGTTTTTATCCGCACAAAAATCAGACTTTAATTAGACAATTTGGCTGCTGAAAAGTTCTCAATAACTTTCTAGTCCTTTCCATATTTTAAGCGTCAAAATAGGCGCTTCCAGCTCCACTTTCGAGCACCTATCACTTCAACAACAGAAAGATGTCGAAATTCAGATCCCCTCCAATGTAATCCAGTGAACACAAATCCCGCTAGCATTCAAATTCTAACTTTCAGTTTCAAAATTATGACAAATTGAATCAAGGATTAGGATTTATTTAGTTTGTTTGCTTGAAGCTGCTGTTTTTTTCTGGTGGACTACTGCTGGACCCTCTTCTCTTCAGTGGACAACTCAACTACTGTTTGTTCTTGAAACAGGTTCAAGAGCACACTTGAAACTCCATCACACTTGGATACTAACAATAATAATATCGCTATTGTTTTCCTAAAAATTAACCTGGTGTGTGTGTGTTGTTGTCTCTCTCTAGATCTTCTTTGCTGGAAAACAGGATGGATTTTTTTGATTGTGCATCAAAACGAAATAAAAACAAGTTTTTTTATTGGCCGAAAATGTGGTGTGGTGAAGACGATGATGATGATGAGAATGAACAATGTTTTGCAATTGCAAATAATAATTTCCAGAGTATAGAAACGAAGACCAAGACCAACTCTCCTCAAACACTGAACCTAATTTCTGTTCTGCTCAGCAGTTCGCACTATTTTTTTTATCCACGGAACAAAAACAACATTTGACAATGCATAGTACTATAAAAACGGAATGTATTATGGATGTACATTATGTATGTGCTATACTACTTATATGGACTACACTACAGACAGAGGCAGCTAAAGCTAAATCGTAATCGTAAAGAGCCAAGAAGACTCATGCCATGCCATCGCGCATCGGGTCTTTC
>JAHZNI010002765.1:0-17321 GCA_027744415.1 Seira ritae
TTGCATTGCATTTTTTAATGATTATGGCTTGGTGTGGATGATGAGATGAGATGATTATGATTGAGATTGTGTTTTTCCTTCCTTGTTCCATCTCTAAAATATGGATATTTCTCAAGATTTTGGATGTAAACAGTGAACACAGCGGATGTACGTATGTACATATGTAGGCATTAGATACGCATGTTCTCGTAAAAAACTCACTCCGGATTACGTTTCTGCTGCTGACTGACTACAATATCTATGGTGAATGGTGAACATCCGTTCCTAGCCCCTCAGATGAGATTAAAATTGGCTTTTTTCAGCAGGCACCGACTCGCCAGCTTATTGTAAACTTGATTATTTTGCTGATTACCTAATGCGAAAATGGCCTGTGCTGAGGCTGGGCTGAGAGTGAGTCCTCGTTTCAGGAACATCACGGAACAGCTTAGAGCTTTTGGCCTGACTTTATGAGGTTTACAGTTACCTAGCCATCATATAGCATTCATAATGATGATGAGCAAGGATGCCTTTTAGGGATGACGATCAGCGATCATTTTGAGAAGGATAAAGAGCTTCGGAAAAAGCCAAGCCTCCTCAATGACCAAAACATAGTGAAATATGATTCTTGCGTGCAACTATAATGTCTAAATATGGCAAAGAAGCAGAGAAGGTAATGTAGTATTTATGGATTTCACCTTAACATAGGCAGCGATTAAGGATACATAATCAGGGAAACGTGAACCCCATTTCAATTCATTTTCGATTTTTTCGCGGAAAAGCTAAAACAGGACATTTCCCGGGTGCACGGACCATAGTCCATAGACCGTGAGAGAAGAATCCGAAATTGTTTATATTGTAATTGAAACCTGTCAGTCCGGCTTTAGAATTTTATTTAACGCAAATTTTGAGTTTTATTTTGTATTTTTACCCACCACCGCGCTAATTTAGATGAAACAACTTTTTTCAGTATTTCTTCTCGTTATCTAAATTGTTATTGGATGGACTCGTAGTTGAGTTCAATAGAAAGACGTCATTATCATCAATGGAGATTCTTTGAATTGCGTAAAAGTGGTTGCTTTTCTAGGAATCTTTTGGTCTAACCGTAAAATAAGGAGAATGAATGGCATTTGTGAAGAAAATTTTGATTTTTTGACTTGATTACTGCTTACATCGAAAGGAAAACTGTAGGTAGTGCATGATGCTTCAACTAATAAAAATATCTTATGCAGGGAACAGGAAACTGATTATTGTCAACTACGGTCTCATATTATGTATATTGCCAATTGCCATTCCGATCTCAAATACAAATAACGCTTTGCTAAACAAATAGCCGTGTTGGTTGATAGACATGTAACTGGATCTGCTTTACTCAGGTGGGTGGCTAATTGTAAGTGGTACTATATCGCAGCGGGACATGCGAGGATTAAAAATCAGCACGACTATGAAATATGAAATATTAAATCCGGTATCGGTAAACTCCAAGAATTTTTTTGCTGTAGAACAGGCTTCGCCACATTTTTCTTAATAATAAATAAAACTGGAATGAAAATGAAGGAGAAAATAATAAGACAATCTACGGTACAATATTGTGGAAAAATTGAGAAATTACATTTTTTAATTTGCAAAAAATAGCTTCTTTATGCACACATGCCGTGCCATTGCAAAGCTATAGGAAAAAGACTTTAGACAAAATGAATATAGCTGACTGAGTAATTTTTCTAAATGAAGTTTTTTAAGATGCATACTACATAAGATGAATACTCATTCGCGTAAACCATAATTAAAGCTCTTTCAAATTTTCTTCGACTTATGTTGTGAAAATCTTTTCTAATAGCAGCAATTTGCTTGAACGGTTCTAACGGAAATTGTTAAAAGTCCGATTGAAAAACTGAATGTGTATTGTATTCCATAATTCCAATAATAGCTCTTCTCGAACGAAACAAGTTTGTAAAAAATAGCTAGGCAGAATTATTAATCATTACTCGAAATCTTAGCTATGCACTGACAAACATGTGATTTGTATGTAAATTCAGGACTAGTTAATAGTTAATTTAAGCCCCTAATAATAAAAGTATGTTCTTTTAAACGGGTAAACTTTATTGTGCAATGTGCCTAGCTCTTTAGCATACACTCACTGGTCATTCATAAATGATCTCAAATCCTGTTCCATTCAATAGACCACTCAAACCACACCTGCTTTAAAATAATTGCCGGTAATAATAAATGTAATTTTAATGAGAAGGTTTAGTAAAGACTATAAACATAAGATTCTTCCCTTACAAAAAAGGAAATTATCAGTGCGTAAGCACATGTTTTTGATGTTGTTATTGTTGCTGCTTACTGCACAAAAGTTCATGTTGATATACAGGATTAGCCTTAATTCTGTAGTGAATTATTTTGCATAATCCCTTCTCAAAATTAATAATTTGCCAGGCTTTCTTTTACCAAGCCAGGATACAAGAGCGAATTTTAATATTAAAGTTAAGCCTTCTGACATAATAAATTAGCTTTGTGCAAGCAAATCGCTTTATAATTCGGGAAGATTTAAGGGATTGGTGCTTTAATGGAGAATGGAAAACCTCCGATCAAGCGTTCGTTCATTTTTATGAATATTTCATGAATGAACTTTCAAGCATATAATAAAAGGCTGTTGTTTAATTACTAAGTAATTACATGTAGGTACTTATTATGCAACATAAAAATTCATGTTTCATTTGCGATTTACTGAAGAGCAGCACGAGATTGAGATGGACGCGTAAATAATTGAAAATGCCTACTGGCAATTATTCAAAAATCGAGTTGGTATGTTGGCAATTCTTCCCTTCTTTTGATCCATAATTATGTTTTGCTAATACCCGCTGAGCTTTACAACATGTAAATTAGTGAGATGCCCATGATATTACTTTTGATGATTCATAGTAGAACCCGCGTAGATTGTATTGTACTGTACGCACTAAATCCGAATAACTGTATAAGTATTTAACATACCTAGAGTACTTTTCTAAATAGTTTTACAACTTAATAGAAATATGCAAATGAAAAAACAGTTATGCATTTTTCAGGGATTTTGAGAGCGCCAAGCGCGCCCGGCCTTATTCGTGTTTTGTGTTATTCGGCATCTCTAGTCTATGGTTAGTACAAGTACGTACAACCGTTTTGAGTGACAGGACACCAGGGAATAAGCAGCATCATGATAAATTTATGTGCTAATAAATTATTCTGCCGTTTTTAAATATGAATGATTACGGTTATGAGTAAAATAGTCAATAAGGCTGTACTAAATACTACTACAGTATAGTATTTATGTTCATGCAAGGCACCTAAATGAAAGAAGAACTGCAGGTCTGTCTCTGTCAGAAATCGGACTTGAATGTGAATACTCATGAGAGTCGTATAGTTCCCGTTATTATATGACAGAAAAATTGCGACAAGATTATGACATTTCATCTTCAAGTCCAAATTCTAAACCAGATAAGCCGTCTTATTTTCAATCAGGTGTAGTTACTTTGTTTTTGCTTCTATGTATGTATATGAATTAAAGTCACCGTCGCTTCTTTTTTGTCTTTATGGAAAAATGCCAAAAATTAATGCAAATGATTCTTAGCTCAGTTTTAGACTACACTACCTTTTTTCTTACTGAAATTACATGTATGTATGTATCTTGTCCTATTCCTTTGTCACAAAGAGCAAAAAAAGATGAACCGAGAAATGCTAGATGGATGAATTCGGATTTGAAAGATAAAGTGCCGCACTACATCTGACAAATGAATCGTTTCTTGTTTACTGTGCAGGTAAAAAGTTTTGTTAGGATTTACAGACTTTTTGGTAGGTTCTGTTCCTTATGTGAGTTATGTCAAGGGAAGAATTTTTGGGATTGCAAATTTCTTTAAATTTTTAATTCTATGCATAATATACATAATCTGGACTGACATCCACTCACAACAGCAAAAATAAAATATTAATCAGATCCATTGACACAGCACAAGTTTCCTTCAATTTTAGCCCGATGGAGGTGTTAAAATAATTAAAAATATGAAATGAGTTCAGGACAGGCTGAAGTGAAAGCAGGAAGTATAATAAGCAGAAAATAAATTAGCATTACTACTCGGTTTCAACCGATTCATTTATCATGAACAACTCGCTGAACGACTTAATGTCCAATACTGTGCCAATTAAATATTCAATTTGTCATACTATCATGTACATGCTATGAATTTACCTGTTTGGTTTCCCGTCGTCGTGATCGCTTCCACTGCCCCGAATGTTCCACTGGCCACCATCCATAAAAACAGGCACATGGTAGTATACAAATAAAAGTTTCTCTTGCTACCCCCGAATCCTCCCCCTCCCCACCATAATGTCCTTCGTTTAACGTTTCTTAAATGTGCACATGAATTAATTTGGCTACTTGAGAAACTACTTGGAGACTTAGAGTTTTCATCGAGCAATCTAATCTCATGTCCGCACTCATCATCATTTTCCCTACTTTCATCTGACATAATTTCTTCACTCCTACTTTTCTCTTCCAAAAGTGGTCTCGATGAATCATCCCCCTCTTTCTCCTCAGGACAATCTCTATTTTTCCTATTGTTGTAGCTCGGCTTCAGCACGGCTGACATCTGACTCTGACATAATTTCTTCACTCCTACTTTTCTCTTCCAAAAGTGGTCTCGATGAATCATCCCCCTCTTTCTCCTCAGGACAATCTCTATTTTTCCTATTGTTGTAGCTCGGCTTCAGTACGGCTGCCGTCATTATTCTACTTGAATCCATTAATTTCGTTGTTGACTCTTCATTAAAATCTGTTGCATGCCTCATTCCCCTCTCTTTCTCGAGCCTCGTCTGAGGAGGAGGAACGGCATCAGCTGTTGCTACTACTGCTGCGGAGGAGTAATAGAAATCCTCCTCATCCCCACCACCATTCCTCGTTCTGCTCTGATCATCTTGAACTTGACCTATTTTCCCATCATCTTTCAAGCATTCATGATGATGATGATGATCGTTCCGATCAAGCTTCATCTTCATCGACGCCGGCACCCGTAGCCTCACTCTTGAAGCTACTGCAGTTGTTGTAGGGAGCCTCATTATAATTCACTCGTGAAATGTGTTACGATTACAATAAAAATCACTATTTTATTTTATATACCGAATTCTTTTTTTTTCAAACGGGCGAGTACAAGTAAATAGTAGTATGTACTGGGTAGTGCTTCCCTCAAATATTTATATTTTTTATTACTTTTTTCATATCATCATTATCCACTTTGCTCATTGCTTGTTTGCAGTTTTTATTCCACTGAACATTATTCATAATATGAAATGAATGCAACAGGTGCTCAGTGTTCACTGCTCATGCTCATGTCCAATTCATCTTGGCTTGATGATCATCATCATTTTCATCATCGTTGAAAATCTTCAAACTGTCCAAGTCTTCTGCGTGAATGAAAACATGTGTGCAGCAGCAACAGCAGCAGCGGTAACAAACGTGCTTGGGCTATTTAAAAACGATGATAATGATGGTTTGTGAACAATGAAACCATTGTCATTTTTTCACTAGCCTGATTTCTTCTCTGTTGAGCCTTGTCTTTACCCCCATTTACATGAATGCTGTCTTTTTCTTCTTCATTCAACGGAAGAGACAATTTACTCGTTTTCCTCAAGTTCATGCAGATTTATCATCATCATCATCATGAATGAAAAATCCCATGCAGTTTTTTTACTTCACGTGTTTCAAGTCTGAGTCTGCACAAAAAAGAACTGCTGCACTGCACTGGTCGGTAGTCGGTACGGGGTGCCTTGCATAAGACAAGACTAATTATTATTATGTAGGGTCTCAAATCGATTCAGAATCAAAGTCAAGTTTTTTTCTTCCCTTGTTACAAACTTTACAATAGGAAGTAAGTTGTATTGTTAGCTATAACGAGACTATATAATACTACTGCATAACTAATCAAGTTAATCAATCGGTAACAATACGTGTAATTCCTTCGGATTTTTATGCAAGCGAAGAAGAATGAAAAAAATTGGGATTGTAAGTCAAGACAAGCTGAAAGTATTTCTTCCTTTCCTTTTGATTCCGATTTCAGTCTTCATCATCATCATCGGTTGATTACGTTGTTAAAGAAGGGCACGCAACAAAATAACACATGAAGGGAACGGAAGCAAAAGAGTTTCGTTTTAGATAACAAAAAATATAACTTGAAACTTGAGTAGTGTGTTAGGGTGATGAGATGATCTTATCTCCGCTGAGAGGCGATGTATGAAAATATCAGGGAATCACGTTCTTCCTCAGGAATAAATTGCCCTTCCGATAAGCAGTCCGCGGCGATGTGCTGTGCTAATGAGTTTTTATCGTGAGCTTAATTAGCGTCAGTAGAGAAAAATTGGCACGACACTAGAAACCAGAAGAATCGATTTTTGAGATGTGCAATTAGGAGGGCGAGTGGAGCATCCAATATCCAATTTTATTGGAATTGATTGATGTGCCCATTCGAGCATTCAGCCATCATCCTCCAAAAGCAATTTCCTCCTGAGTGTCTGTATGTGGGGGAGGTGATGGTGATGGTGTGGCACACAAAGCGGATGTTGCTGTAAAGGATCTTCATTCACAACTCGAAATGTCCTTACAAGTAATCTTGTACATCAGAAATCAGAATGAGAAACACAGTTTCTTCAGCACGTTTTTTTACAGGATGATGACGACTTTGATATCGTTGAACAAGCAGTTAAAAAGCCTTTTTTACGCTTCTTTGCGTAATGCTATAAAAGGTGCATACAAATTACAAATTGCAGGAGTCCCTCTGTTTATTACTCATTCATTCCATCTGGTAATATTACGCGAGAAATAAGGTCTCCTACTGCACCTGTAGATCCACTGGTCTGGTATTGCACAGGTATGTAGGTAGGGATTCCCTCAATTTCAATTTACAATTGTGACTTTAGGATGATGACGAATAAAAGATGGAAATTAGCATACAAAGTGCTCACTTTAAACAGCTTTTACTCTTACACACTTTTCAATCTTTTGATTTTTAACAGACTCCCAAACGCGAGCAAAGCCCACTTAACGCATTAATTCACAAAGTGAATTGGTAAAGTCTCATTGTTTAAAGTAAGTTATTTTTATGAACATTCCTTCAAACTTTCTTTCCAATTTTAGTGGCATACAAATGAAAAGCTTGTTAAGTAGTTGTTGCCACATGAGGCTTCGTACGACCACTTAACTTCACATTAAAATCTAATGACACTGTTTCTGCTTACTCACACGTTTTTATGTCATCCATCATCTTCATTCAAGATAATTCAGAAGTTAGAAGGCTTCCTGTTGTCAAGCTTATATGTACCTCTCTTTTGTCTAGAGACTAGTCTCATTGCACTCGAAAACAATTTGGGTTTTGACGAAAAATATATGTGAACACTTAAATAAATTCTTCCTGTCTCCTGAATTAGCTTTAGTTTTCAAGGGCCAATCCAACTTTCCCCGAATTGTCAGAAGAAGAAGCGCAGCAGCATAGTGGAATTGTCAAAGACAAATTGAAACTCCTTCTCACCCTGTCATCAAAGTAATGATAACTTACGCGACTTTTTTGCATGCTCATCTCTTCGTCTCATTCCATCACAATTTTTTCTGCGTTCATCGGTCTCTCTCTACGTTTTCCACTTTGTTCGCTCAAGCTCAAGCCGCGCGTTCGTTCGTTCCTCCTTTTCGCAAAGTTGAGAATCCACACGTAATACTTTTTTGCGCCACCAAAAATTAAAGTTAACCCTCCAATAATTTTCTTTCATGGGATAATAATATCACTCCTTCGCTCGGCTTCTTCCTTTTTTCTTGAAGTGATTCAGCATGATCATGATCATCATGCTCATCATCATCTATCTCACTCAGTTCAGTTCAGTGGCAAAAAAGCAAACGATGCAATAACTATTACGTTTTCGTATTAAATGCTTATTTCACTCAAAAATATAAGTTTTTGTTCTGAACTAAAGTGTTCAAAAAAATTCTTTTTTTTTTAGAAAAAAGATTACTCCACAGTAGTACACATCACTGCACTTTACTCCCCTTTTTTTGTGAATATCACGTTCTTCCCATTGCTATTGCTCCTTTATTATGATTTCTGATGGTAATGATGATGGTGGCGAAGATTCTTTTAGGCTTTTTTAGAAGAAAAAAAGGAATTCAACTGTGGTAGATTGTATGTTGTTCAACAATGCAATCATGAGGAGAAGATGTAGGGATAATAATGATGATATATTATGGTTCACTCTTTACCCCGCGTTTCTCCTCTTCTTCTCAACCAATAAAACAAATAAATGGATCTTGTAGCACACACCTTTTCAGCTTGTGCTCCAAGTCTGCTTGCTACCTGTTGAATCAAAACAGTGTTTCACCTCACTCACAGTACCTGTGTGCTCTCGACGCAGGTAAGATTTAGACTGAGAGCTGAGATAATGGCAATCGCTTGTTCGTTCCTCTGAGGATCGTACTTAGTTTTAGTCTCAGTCTTGGGTAGTCTTGTCTTCTTGTCTGTAGGCTACAGGTAGAGAATAAAAATATTCCTGTGTTTTGCTTCGCTCTTCAGTCTTCATCGCATCGTCGTCTCAAGAAAAAAATCAAAATGCTAAGATGTAAGATGCATTAAGAACCTAAGTCTCTCGCTGAACATCAACGATCAGCATCAAATCAACATGCCTTCATTGTTGCAGCTACAGCCCAATTCAATAATGCATCATGTACATACGTAGACTCAGATTTTACTCAGATTCGAATTCAACCATGCCATATCAAAAGTATTATAAAAAAAATTTTAGAAAGATTTTGATAATGCGATTGTAATGCTACATAGGTTGGGTTGGATCGGAACGAATAAATTTCATTGTTGAAGTGTAAATACGAGAAGATAAGAGAACTTTTCGTTTTTTTATCGAGCGGAGTAAGTAGGTATGCGATAGCTTTAAAAATGTGCACTTCCATGGTTTAATGCTACATTTGAGAGGGGAAGATAACTAGACAGTTTTTCTGGGATTCCTGGGGAGATGAAAACGAGGAGGATGGGATGAGGATGTGTGACTCTGGTCGTGATTTCGATGTAGTCTTTTGCGTCATCTTCATCATTGCCGTTATGTTCTTTCGAGAGGGAGAGAGAGAATTGTCAAATCCTAAAGTGCACTTACTTAGCCCGTGCTAAAGAGACTTCTACATACATAGATAGTAACTGTACATATATGTATCTGCAAAGGGGAGAATCAATGAATCATCCGTATTTTCTTTCTGACGAAATTCAGTTTTGTAAAGGTACTTCAATTTTACATTTTTCCTACCTCCAACAGGGACTCCCAAATACATAAAATTATTTTGATTTTCGTACTCTGATAATTAGTAAACCTACCTACTTCAGAGGGGAATACCAACCACTTTTAAGACTGTTCCTCATCTTTACGTAACGCTTCCGCAGGTATCGCATCATTATCATATGCATCATCCCAGTTCACAACAATGCCTTTTTGACCTACCCAATTGGCAAGTGTTAAAAAAGAGTAAGTTTTAAATGAGATGAGAAACAATAAACACCTCTGAATCTGAATTAAAAGAGTAAACAAGGCTCTTCTTTTTGCCCGATATACGTGCGCAACAAAACAACGCAAACATGATTGAGGCTATCATTAAAAAAAGACTATTATTCTATTGGATCGATTATGCAATTTAGTTGTTTTGAATTTTCTCGGTGGGTGGGAAAATGTGGGTGACCCGCACACGTCCGCCAATTTTTCTGTCATTTTTGAAATTTTCGAATGAAGTACAAAGAGTGCGATATGGATTTTACTCATTTGATCTCAATTAAATGCTGTACTGGGATAATTACTCGAATTTATATTGCTTTTGTGATCTACCTCAACATGCAAGAAAATATATCGTAAAAGATTAAAGATAATGGTTTTTCGAACACTTAAGCACCATTATATAGGTAGACATGCATAATTTCATGTCTTTGCCGCTCATCTTCTTCATAATTTTTGCTTGGACTTGGTCTGATGTAATTACGCGGATCTGCATAGTAGTTAAGTTTAGCGTTGGGTGTAAAAATGGGGTCTTACCGTGTCCATCTTTTTTTTACGCATCCCGGCCTTACATAACTCCCACTTATGATACAGCAGCAGCAGTACATAAGCCAGTAGTGCACAATCTGCAATTACAATCAGTGATGTGGAATGGAGCATTTATTTTTCTTTTCGTAACGATGAAAAGATGTAACTTTTCTGTAAAATAGTAATTTAATGAATATTATGTGCGTTGTTTTTATTCCTGACGTGACCCAACCAAATCAGAGTCAGAGATGTTGTGAGCTCAAGTTTTTATGTACAACAGCTATTTCAGTTACTGCAAGTTCATGTAATTTACTTTACCGCCACTACTGGAAGCATTGACTTCAAGTTGAAAAAGACCTATCTTTGGAACATGAATTTAAATAAAGCGGAATCAGCAAAAGAAAGGGTGGGTGAACCGTAATTTGACTTGTTTCTTATGGCGAAATTAACTTTTACAAGATATTTAATTGCAAAGTTACATGCTTTCTTTACACTCTCTCATTTAGAACATGTTCATTTCAAACAGTTTTCTCTGGTCGACATTCAACTTGATGTTCCATCAACTTCGTAGTAAAACAGGTGTCCGAAACGCAGCGGTACTTCTTGAGAGTGTTGCTGTTGCTGTGGTCAGTTCCGCCTGTGTTAAATATCCCGACAAGCGAAGCAAAAGAACATCTCATAAAAATTATACCGACATGACGCTACATTCGCCACAGACGCCCACATTACATTAAGTACAAATCACATACATATCTTCGGGGAACACGAAACTAGTGCAATCGAAAGTTCACAAATGCAACAACGGTTGTCTAAAACTAAAAACATCTTTTGTATTCATTTCATAAAACAAACAATGAAGAGTTCATTTCAAAAAAAATAAAATGAAGTCAATTTAAGCCGAGCTAGCCAGCCAGCCATCGAGCGAGTGACTTACACTCACGTTCACGCACAGCAATCAGTATATCACAGTTAATTTATTCCTGCACCATAAGAATAGCAAATGATGGTGATGAGCAAAATGTAAGTAGGTTTCGTTTTCATTTGATAAACACGTAGTTTCACTCTTTTGAAGAGCAATATAGTAAAATACAAAAAGTGAATAAATTATTTCCTAACGTTTTTATAAATGTAGAACCAGGATTTAGAATTCTAGGATTCAGACCAATTTTAATAAGCCTTTTTATCTCACACTTGCACTCACTTTTCCCACTTCCACCTACTTTTCGTTTCAATTCCGTTCTTGAAAATGTTGAACTCATCATCATCTTCTTCGTATGCAAACAAACACGAGAATTACATACGTTGATGAGTAACAGTCGGGACTTTAGTAACATTACTACAGTTTAGTTTTGAGCTAAGCGTAATAAATTCTAGAATTATGTTGCGTGCTTGAATTAATTTCATTACGAAGATATGCCATCATCCCCCGGATCATGTCATGCTAATCTAAGAAGGATTCAGACTTGGTCTTGGTCTAGTCTCAGAATTGCCATTGGGATTGTAGAAGTGGGTAACATTTTCACACGGGCCTCCCATAATTGCTATTATTACGCTTATCGCATCGCAATCGTAATTGTAATCCTAAATGTAATTATATTTACCTAAGGACGCTCCCTCCCACTAGGCTTCTCTATTTAAAGATTTTCATCTTTGTATTATTTCATATTTAGAAAAAAGTTCTCTTTCGTTTTTCGAATTTAAAAACTTAAACAAAAGAATTTTAATTTTTTTTCTCACAGTTTTACACTGAAATAAATAGTAAATATTTTTTAGGGTTTTATGAGCAATGAGCTCGGCACTCATTTAGACTGGATAGATTTTTTGATATTTTTGGCGCTAGCGGAGATGAACGGGCTTTCAGCCAATTTACTCAATGTAGGAATGTAGTGCGGACGGTAGATAAGATATGAATAGAAATCAAGTCTTATTATATCTTCTCCGCTCCCTCTCTGGGAGTGGTTTGGATTGGTCGGAGTTGCAGGTTGCAGGAAAACGGAAGTTATATAGCATGTCGTTTACTCTGCAATCAAAAGGCGATGTGAAGAACTGATAACCGTGTTAAAACCAATTTAGCCAGTCTCATAAATTCTTGTAAAGGGTCATCATATCTCTTTTAGAGGAGAGGATTGCTCGTGATCTTAATCTTTTAGTCTGGCGTTGTTTGAAATAGAAAAGGATGGGATTGGGATATGAAATATGAACTATGAAGATATCTTTTAGGCTCCTCTAGAAGAGGTAAATTGTGCGTGCAAATAAAACAACATTTTTTTAGTTTGTTTTTACGCCAGATCCAGGATAATAGTTTTTCGAAGAAACATTTATCTGCAATTATCGCTGCAAGGTATTTTACTGCGTTGATTGATGAATAAACTGGTCCATAAAAATTAAAAGGAATAACTGTACTTACAGATAATTCTACCTTCAAGCTGAAGATTTATGGAGGAATCGAAACGAAATTGAAAGAGTTCATTGAATGCAATCTAGCGAAAGTAAGTATTGAAATAAAAAATCCTGTTTTATTACTCCAGAAGCAAATTAATCGCGATTATAAAAATAGTTTATGTGAGAAAGAGAAATTAATTAAGTAAATGCAATTTATGCCTGTACAATCATTTTCAAAACAAAGAAAACTGCGAGGGTGAAAGCGGTAGAGGCTGTTGTACTACTCGAGTGAGAGGGTGTTGTTGTTGCCACCTCTTCGGTACAATATTTTAAGCCATCTCCTACACAAGAGGCATATGCCATTACGTGAGGAATGTAGTTTTGTTGTTGGACTCCACTCAGCAGATGAGAAAACGGTCCCTTGGCGAAAATCATGACATCTTCTCCTCCGTGGGTTTCACTGTCAAGGAAAACCAAGGGAGTTTGTTGATACTCCAAGCTATGAATATCGTCGTTGGTCATATTGTGCCTTTTGTTATCAGTGAATCCTTTAAATCCTGGGCCGTTGGCGTAGTTGAGAGTTGTATAGGGAAGCTCTTGATCATGTCCGACTCCTCCAAACTCGCTCATTGGGCTACCTCGAGGTGCATATCCGGCAAAGTTGAAAGCATGGGAGTGATCTGCTGTTACCACAATGAGGGTATCTTCGTCGTCGGTGAGCTCATCTCCCTTTTCAATGGCCTTATCGAACTCCACGGCTTCCCAGAGGGAACGAAGTCCAAAGTTATCGTGATGGGCATGATCTTTATAAAAAAATGATTAATGTCAAAAGTTTCATTTAAAAAATGTTACATAAAAACTAATAAAGAAAAAGAAACTCTCTATTTAGAGCATCAGTCTTGGAGGGATCCACGCGCAATAATTCATCAACCGTATAAATCACCGTTGCATTAACATCAGTCTTAGTTCCAGTTCCATCTGTGGTCTTGTATTTCTTCCATTCATCAAAAAGATTCTTTCCATCAAAACGTTCTCCAAAATATCCTTCCTGGTCTTTGGTGGTATTGGGCAAAAATTTTCTTCGGCCACCTCCCAGGATAACCTGTTATGAAAAAAGGCGCTTACAGTTTTACATTTCAATATTGACCTCTATCATTAAATTTGAATTCTCATGAGATTAAACCTACATCAATATCTCTTCCAGGTGACTGCAAAACAAGCTGTTCTGCAATGTCATCGCATTCCCTTGGGTCTTGGTCACGTGCTGCGACATCCAAATCTGATTCCCAGTCCCGATTTGCAATGTGAGCGTAGGTACCTCCAGGACTTGCATGAGTGATTCGCGTGGTCGTTACGATCCCAGTTGACTTTCCTGCAGCCTGTTATTATACAATCAATGTAATGCCTGACTTTTAAGTCTGATAAGATAAGATTTGGGAAACGTGCACGAATAAATGAATTACCTGAGCCCAAGCCAGGATTGACGACACGTGATTCTGCTGAATCTGCTGAGCAGAACAGTTATGTCGGAGAACATCTGAGGTGACCCCCATTGTTCCCGAGTTCGCTTTCACCCCACAGAGATAAGCTGTTGCAGAGCAGGCTGAATCCGCTGAACGCATAAAAAAGTAAAAAAAAATAATGAAAAAATTGTCCTAAATTTTTCCTCATGCATTTCTGCCCATTAAAACACCAGACGAGCATTGACATTATCAAAGATAAGGAGATTATGTTAATATATCATTTACATATGTCATTCGACTTACCTACTTGAGCGTCGACACAGTATGTCTGGAAATAAGAAAAGCCAGAATGCGTCATCAAGCATCATTCATCATCTTCAATCCGATTTGGAAATCTTGATGAGCAACTTACCTTCGAAGTGCCTGAAACTGGAAAGGTGTCAACATGCAAAGTTCCTTCTTCGCCAAACGGTACTTTCTGCACTTCTTGACCTTTGAGCACTCGTGCGGCTGTCATTGTTGTGACACCCTGAAAAGATAAAATGATAAGAATATGTTATGTATCCGTAATTTAATGTATAATATAATAAGACTATATTAATTGATAACCTAACTGGTTTAAGCTTACCCAGCCATCTCCGAGAAACATGATAACATTCTTGGCCTCTCCGATAGTTCTTTGCTCCTTTAGCTTTTTCCCTAGAGCGTCCTGTGCGGAGGTTTTCCAGCTTTCGACAGCTATACACACAAATGACAATCAATCATATAAGTGTTTGCTTTACGAGATGAATGTCATACGAGTTTGACGTTATATAATGCATGTCACACTTATGATTACTAATTATGCAAACTTGACTCAATGGAATCGACGTATCTACATAAGTATTGCTACGGGCAGACAAATAAAGAAAATTATCAGTCCAACCGCTAATCTTCTGGATTTGTAAGGGATTTGTGGAATAAATAAACATTGTAGTTTGATATAAATGAAATATAATCATTAGGTGAAGATAGGCACACGCGAAGATACGACTAGTAAGATCACGCGTATAGGTATTTCAAACAAATCTTGTAGATTTGGAACAGAGAAATGAAATTCATTTTAATTGAGTTAATAATTAACAATTCCTATTTACAAAGTTCAAAGGACTTACGTTCGGACTGCTGTCCTGGGGCACGTTGTATTTTGTATTTATTGTCAGGATGCATGTAGCTATCTGTAACAGAACAGGGTTGTGATTTTAAATTTCGACTTTAGGAAGAATGTCAATTAGAAACAAACTTGAATATTCTTTACCGTCAGAGAAAGCCTGGACCACCGCAAACAGGCATACTGCTGAAATAATTAGTCGCTTCACCATTTTGATATGCTAGCTTTTGAAATGGGGCAATATGAGATAATCAGATCTACTAACTTAATTGAATTTGTAAATTGCAAACAAGAAATGCAAAGAAAAGGATTTGGGTTTGAGTAGCGCAGAGCAGTCCGTTTGAGGGACTACTTTGTGGAACATGTAGATTTTGGCAACTGCAAAGTTTACCCCGTACCTCTGACCTTTTTATAGGGGCAGTGAGCCTATTTCCCCTTCCATGAACTATCTGTCCATGCGTCAGATAGTGAAATTGGACATGTGAAATTTGAACGATAAAACAGAAGATAACATGAAAAATAACAAGACTAGATATGTAGATATACCTATGTAATTGCATTGTTCACAAATCCGAACTACATAACAGGCTAAATTCTACTTTACATGTGTATCTACATAACTTAGACCTAAAAAAGGTTTTTATAATTTGACGAATTATCCACTATAATATAATGAGCAAATTTTATCTATGCACTAAAAGTACGATGTAGGGGTAAAATAAAGTTCACATTAAACTAAACTTCCTATTAATTAAATACATGGAAATCAGGGGAACTACAACACGGATGGTTTAACTCATGCATGGATCGTTCAATAGACAGGTAGATTCAGCGGAAAGTTAGAGCGCTATGCTATATACGTGGCTACTTGTGATTACGTCGGGCAAAGCCGCTGCTGTACTTGGAATGTCAGGAAGGAGGGGCATGTCAAGTCCATCCGTATCAAATCAAACTTTCATGGAATAATGAATGTATTCGGTAGCCGAACAAAATCGGAACAAATAATTTAAGTGAAATAAATAAGGGGAATCTGTCAGCCAGTTTGTCAATTTAATTAATTAATGTCCATGACATAGAGAGATAACGGCAACCCCTGATTTCGGCATTGTTCTACTCATGTTAATGTGTTTCGTAATTCATTAAGAGCTCAAGTACTTATCGACACGAGGAATAGGAAAGTCCTGTAATCAAATTTTTTGATCAGGTCTTGTAGAGTAGAATTGATGTTGATGTTGAACATCTTATAATTGACACGAGAATCATTATTTAAAATCCACACAAAGAAAAAATGTGAATTTCAACATTACACTATACTAATTATGCTTTTGTCTTTGTGAAAGAAAGTGCATGCTTTTCTTTTAGGTATTCCCCCTTACTTCAGTTGAAATCGGATAGGGCACCATATGCATCCTTTTGTTCGTGATTAGGTAAGCATTTCCACTTCTAAAATAGGGACATGAATGGAGCTTTTATTACTGAGAAAGAAGCTTGGTAATAGCCCAATATGTAAAAACTGATTTGAATGAAAACTTGTACGGCTTAACTGATAATTTTGGTTTCGCGATGTGTGTGGCTCGGCTTGATAAGATATTAGGTACGTGTTTATTGATCTTCAATTCAATTATTGCGTTCTAATAGAAATTTTCAGAAGCCGATGAAATAACAGGATTTTATTACATTAAGTGTGAACAAACATTTGCATATGGACTTTTGACAACGTAATTTCGTCTAAGGAAATTTTCCCTGCTTGTAGCTTTTAAAAGATAGGTACATAGCGAGTTATGCATGCAAGAAACCGACAGGAGGAAATCGGTGCATTGAAATCACTGCTTTTTCGCTAACAGTCTAATTAGATGCATGAATTTGCTTCGAATATTTTTCATTGAACTATGTCTCCATTTCTGCGTATGACAGTAAATAATGATCAGGACAATTTTCACTTTAGGATGAACTTTTAACAGTGAAATAAATAATAAAATGATAACCTTATCTCTTAATGAACTGAGTTTAGCGGTAAATACATGATACGGACGGATGTTTTCTGTACTCTATTGTGTTGTGTTTTTGGTATTTTTGTATTTTATTTCGTTGTCATTTACGATTCGCTTGAATTGTTTAAATTAGAAGAAAAATGATCAAATTGACAGACGAATGGGACTGATGAATTTGGATGCGATGAGATTTCGTGTGCATTTATTTCCAATTCGAGTTTTCGCTTAACCCTGACAAACTTCTACTAGTTACTCGCAGTTTATTCTGAAATATTC
>JAHZNI010002766.1:0-66127 GCA_027744415.1 Seira ritae
ATATGGGGAGAATTTCATCCATTTTATCCATCCAGTGGACAAAATTGGACAAAATTCATTTCATCCACCAAGAGTTAGTGGATAAATGGATAAAGGGCGCACTCTGAGTGGAAGGTCGCACTCTGATGCATGGCCAAAGGCTCAAGTATATTCTCCCTTCTTTATGAAATTTCAAGAATGAATGTAGCTGAAATGAGAATTCAAAGTATGTACATATTATGTATTAGGTGGGCACATCATTTCTAAGAGTTTTTCATAAAGTATCTAGTACTTGTTCAGTTCACCGAAAGAAAAATAACTGTTCTAAAGTTTTTCAACTTTTTTTCATCCAATTCCGCCGAACTTTTTTCCTTGTTATTGGCATCATGGAGTGGATATCGTATCACTATTATGTACATTCCCTGGTGTTTACCTTTTCTACAGTACTCCGTCCGTCCGTCCAAGGGTAGAGCGAAAGGAACGTGCAAAACTCTTTCCGATTTATTTTTTTTTTCGATTCTCCTGTCACAAATTTTCTTTTCTGCATTTGAGTTTTCTCGGAAATCATGCAATTTAGAGTTTGACTGTTCAGTCGTGCAATTTTTAAAGAGTCTCGAGCTGTTCGGCCTGTCTAGAACAGACGCTTTGTCAAGCAAGAATGGATACGTTTTGTTAATTAAATTGACACCCTTGCCAACGCTTGTTTACATTTTACCTTTTTACTCTTATCTACCATGGTTCCTGTGTCTTCGCCTCTCTGCTTTTCGCAGATAGATTCAAAGTTCAGATTTTCCCGTGCAGATCGGAATGCATCAAGCGTTGCGTTGGAAGACTATAATGCTCTTAGTTAATTTTCCAAAGCAGATAAAATTAGTCGGATGCCAAGTCAAGCCAAATTCATGGTCTTCTGTATTGATACGACTTCCGTCCCACTTGCACTCGTGGAGTGGAGTTTGTCGGCACTTTGTAGAAATTAATGAATGGCCATAATCTCATTACGAAATGATTCATAATAGCCTGGATGGATGCCATGTTCTTGTCAATGCGATTCTAAACATAATACACACCCAGTATTAAGCAGTAGAGAGACGCCTTACAAGATTCTCATAATTATGACAAGCTTATGGTATATTTTTGCCAAATCACATTAGCATATTAGGGTCCTCCAGTTTGCCCTCTTCTTGATTTCTTCATTACGTAAATGACAAATTCGGTAATCACTTAAATTGGCAAAGGGAAATGTTGAGCTGTCTGCGTATTCGCCATATCAAATCGCATATTAAGCCAAGCATGCCAAAGCTGGGTGACTCTTCTGAAGTCCAGCCGTAGTTTTACCTTCCTGTTTTATTTTCCCTCGTCTACAACGCTTGCCTAAAGATAGCAATGATGTCATATTCCATCCAAATGCATTATATGTATTTCACAGGTTATCTCTCGAGCCATCTATGTAAGTACCAATTGCCTCTTTTACTTCATCATCGGAAAGAAAACGCGTGAGCGTTACTCGAATCACGAATTTGTTTTGCATGCATACCAGGTTCTCAGCACTCAGCACACGCCATCCTGTAAAACATACCAGAGCCTTTCATTCAATCAGAGTAGCATCAATTCCTACTTACATCTTATTCCCACTTTCGTGACCGTTACAAATTACCCCACTCCCAGTTTCCCTAGCAATAATATCTTCTCTCGCTCAGAAGAACTTGTGAATTTTTTTCAAGAGTTGTTGGTTTCACGCGAGAGCAAGCAATTTTCAAATGATTGGTTCATAAAACCCAGGGACGACAAAACTAGAAATAAACACTTTTCCCTCGCTTGCTTCTCCAGTCTCATTCAAACTTTTTTTGTCCTTTCCGTGCGACATGAATAGATTACACCCATGATTGCATAAAATCCACCACAAAAACCATCGAAAGTATTACAAAATTTTGGTAGTAGTTTTCCTTCGCAGAAATTTATATTCTTTTGGTTTGAGAGGATCAGTTAAGCAAAAACAAAATAATTTTATATTATTCTCCCTTGTTCACTCCAAATGGAGTGTGTGGAAACAGGAAAAGATTGAAACCTCCTGCTGTTCCTTCCCTTTTCTATAGGATAAAGTGAAAGTATGGGAGTGACAATGTTCTCCTCTTTGGCAACGATTGTTCTCTCCTCTTTCTCTGTTGATGGCAACATCATCTCATCTCTCTCTCTCTAGCTCTTTCTCTCTCGGCTCAACTTTTTTTCCACGTTCAAAACCATGTTATGTTCCCCATTTTCCTTCAATCTCCTTAAGATATTTTACATGCGAGTCAAGAGTTGATTCCAAAAAGTATGAAACGGGAAAATGCAATCTTTGGCAGATATCCACTTTTAACTTCACTAATGCTTGTCACACGCTAGGTACTCCTTATTACACATCAAGTGCATGTGTGTATGTATATGTATGTGTGTGGTGGTGGTTGTTTTTCGGCAATCGTGGTGGTTTCCTCCTTCGGTTTGGCTTGCCATGATGGAGGAAGGTAAGCATGGGGGATCATTGAGAGCAACTTAGCACTTCACTCGGTTGAGTGCATGTTCTTACAAGTTCATGAATACTCAAAATCTCGACTTTTCCAATACATTACCATAAAAAAAGTGTACATTGTTCTATGCGAGATGATCTTCATCCTCTTGCAATGATCATCGTTTTTTCCCTCTCCCTTCGCTTGATTCTCATTTAAACCGCTGACTCACGCTGCTCGTTCAACGGGGTGCATTCTATCTCTAATGGAGTGTGTACGATACCGTACTCATGCCCACCATGCAGGGGCTCATGCTCATCATCATCATCATCATCATCTCCTCCTCAATTGGTTTGTTGTTCTAGCTGCGGTGTTTGCTCACAGTCTAATGTCAACTCGCACATAAAAAACGTGAAAGCATATAAAGTGAACGTTTTATTCCTCTCTAACTGCACTGCTGCTGTTTTTTATTGTTCAGCCCTGAACAGAGTTCGCATTCATATTCCCTGTCAAACTTCCGTCTACCATGGTGTTCCAGATCCCCAAAACTTTCTTTCTCGTAATGAAAGGGGAATCAACTTATATTATGCATAAGGACTACAAATACCTTACTTTCACACTATTTGCAATAGTATCTAATTCTGAAAAGCCATCTTCCTCTTTTCCTATTTTCTTTGAGTTCTCTAGCAGCTCCTATTCATCCTACTCTACTACTACTACTAATCCTTTATTTGAGGTTCAAATGGTAAAAAATTTATTGAAAAGAGGAAGGTTCCAAAGGAAATAAGTAAATATAGGGAGGGTGTAAGAGTAAACATGAAAATGCTCTCGTGTTTTTCCTATCCACACGATTCTGCACAACGTAACAATTCTTTTTAACGCTGAGGAGGAGAAGGAAATGTTTCAACTTTTCCTTTTCCAGTCCTCCCACCTACAAATTCCAACTTGCAGCCGAGATCATCGTACAAAGTCCCTACAAAAAGCCAAGAATCCTGTGTTCTTCAATCGGATTTTTAGCAAGAATTGTATTCAAAGAGGCTTTTCGTGAATGGTTGTTCAATGCTTGTATACCGTTTCTATATGCTAAATTAGCTCATTTTAATTAATAGTAAACCTAATAGTAAATAATAGAAAATTCAAAGAGATTTTGAGAAAAGGATTATTCTATAATTTTAATTGAATGCACGTCTATCCTACTTAGATTCGCAATGCTTTTTAATTACAATAACCATTCAATTTTTATGCACAGTTGGATTAGATTTACTTTCATAAGTTGCCAGAGTTCCAGTTGAAGGACTCCATATGGGCTCAGGAGATAGTTTCTCTAAGCACGTTTTCCTGCCAAAATCCTATAGGATTATTTTGAACGAATATTTCAAGTACACCTCTCTCTCTCAGCTCAGCCTTCTCCGTCTAGTAACAATGCTTTAGGTGAAATCCTCTTTTCCCCATTGGATACTTTTGTTTAAATATGAGACTTCGTTTATTACTCCACCAGAGCATTTTCCCTTATAAATCCAATGGTCAGCCTGATGGAGTAGTAGGGGCCAGCTCGTTTGCTTGTGTTTACAATTGCAACCCTTATGAAAGTTTTTCAGTCCTTTGGTATTCATGCGATAAGAAATATCACATCACAGACATACATACATATACAGTATATGGAATAAGATACTTCTTCGAATAAACACTTTTAAAGTTTTCCCTTTTGTTCACTTTCTCCCTTTTTCTATCGCTCCATAATAGAAAATCGGGGTTCCACATATAAATTCCCCGCGAAACTGGATTTTCCAGTGAAAAATTTCCCACATCCCTAAAATGGTGATTCCAAGTAAAAGCAACACGGAACGTTTCCTCCTCCACTCCCTCTCTTTTTATTCCCATGCTCCTGCATTACTTACCCTTACTTTATTAGAATGTCAGACTTTCATCCATGTGGCTTGTAAATTGTCCAAACCAACAAAAAAGATCCTATGCAAAAAAATGGGGAAGTAAAAGGGCTATGAAGCTGTGCAAACTACTTCTCTCTCAAATGATATTATTATTACTCCCGTTAAAATATAAAAATGGTCATCATAATAGCACAGCTTTTTTCCTCTCTTCCCACGAAACGCTGTAACTCATGGACGAAGGGGCACACTCAACCGTGCAATCCTATTATCATACAGGGCCGATTTTAAATGTGAGAAAGGGAGAAATAGAAAAGTTTGTTTGAGCTTCAGTTCCACCACCACCACTGCAGCCACCACTACTGCACTGCTTGCTCTATTCTATAACAGTTCAGGTTTTTTTGGCATTGAGATGGAAAGGGAAAATAATATTTTTAAACGTAGTAGATGTGCTAATGCAGAAGTGCCACACCACATGAGACTTAGTTTGTGGCATCATTGCTCCTGTGTGTATTCGAAAAAAAAGATGGATATGGACTGGCTTGATGCACGTTCATTGAAAAATCGTGAAAAAAGAAAGTTTGAAAGACCGACATGGAATAATGCCAGGGCTGCTGGGAACATCGAGAGAGAAAAAATGTCTGGAAAATGTGTATTTCGCTTTGGCTAATGATATATCTATTATGCTCCATGTACAAGACCATCTCTTTGTCGTGGGTGGGAGAGAAATGTATGCATAGAAGAGTTTTTAGAGCAATCCTTTCATGCATGTGACCTGTGGCACTTTCCTCTGGTAATCTGTAACATTGGATGTGTCTCACGTGGTGATGTGGAAACTAAAGGGATACCCTTTCCTGTCATAATTTTTGAATTCTTTTATAAACATGTCGATGGACAAATAAAGCCTCATTGAAACGACGGCTTTTTCGAGGCTTGAGCTTGAGAATTTTTTTTATTCTGGGAAAATGACGATAGAGTCCTGCTGGATCGATGCGTATCAAGCTCATCACATAATTTTTTCCGGTTACGCATTCCGAACAAATAAGTGTATGCCTGAATTAGTGAGCGAGACGATTTATAAAACGTGTTTTGCACTAAAATGCCATGCAAGGATGGCGAGGAAAATGATATTGGAAACTCGTACTCTTTATTATGCATAATATAATTTTTGTGAAGCCGTTTTTTTGCGGCCCACTAGTCTAGAGTTCACTTGACTGGAAAAGATCGACAGAGAAAGAGGGAGAGGTGGCTTGGCTAGCGCGTGATGGCATAATGCGAGTAATAATATTTGATGAAGTCTTATCACCAGTTTCCAATACGAATTTTCCTTTTTTCATTGGAAAAAGGGAACTGTATAGCTGCGTGTGTATGTGTGTGTGTACGCGCGTTATGGGAACGCTTGATTTTGAAAGGTTCCCAAGCAATAATAATGAATAATATTAAAATGGCGATATTGTTCCGCGCCGTAAATATTCTTCCCTTGTCTCATTATTTACAACATGAATACCATGGAACACTACAACACAATGGAATTTTGCAAACTCTTCCATTTCTCTCCCTTAGATTTTAAACATGCAAGTTAAGTTATATACTTTGTATTAGTACTTTGTATGAATGAGCGTAGTTAAGTTTCCACGCTTGGAAATGGATTGTTGTTTAAGCTCAAAAGGAAATGGGAATAGTGAGTGGTTTCAACTCGTGGTGGCATATTTACACGAAAATAGGGAGTGCAGAGCAGAGGCAGACAGACGGAGCTTGGAGGAGAGGAACTCTCACTCACTCAGTTTATCCTATTATCACAAGAGAAGAGACTAATAAAGCCAAAAATCTGCAGAGGAAAATTCTGAAAATTCCGATGAAGCCACAAGGAGGAAAAAAAGAAAGGCCGTTGTTACACCATAATATTATACAATAAGAATGGTGTGCGGTTTTATATAAAAAGCGTTGGAGTAAGAGAAGTCTCTCTTTCTCTCTTTTCCTGGCTCCAAGAGAAATTCCACAACTTAATATAAATAGCCTATTTGTCGGTTCAATAGCAACGGTAATAATAAACTTCTGGGTAAAGTGACTTTTATAGGAGAGCTCATTCAACCTAAAGTTGATGCTATGCGAGGAAAAACATGCACACAAAAAAAAGTACACAACAGGCGGGGAAAGGACGAACTAGAGAGAAAGAGGAAGAGCAGGGAATTAAATACGCGGGATTAGACTGTATTATGGAAATATGCGATGAGCCCTACAACTAAGAACAACTCCGACTTTATTTTTTTTCCACCGACTCAACCTTACAATATTAAGCTTAGCTTTTCCACACCGAAATAAACAATTCCATCAATTTTCTTCTAGGAAATTGATAGCTTTCTCATGCTGACAAAACATGTCAAATCGATAAATTGTTTTGGAAGGATGTCTTAATTGCTCTAAAAAATATGTATGCGGGCTACCAAGAACTCAGTTCAAAGCCGAATCGCGGGCAATTATTTTCCGTACCGCCGTTTTTTATTCCATTCACTCACGCTGCTTTCGAGAGAGACAGAGAGAGAGAAAGGGAACAAATCCCATTTATTATGCATACACGTTCTGCCAGACTACTTGCTACATACATGCCCAATAAGGGTCTCGCAAGAATAGATAGGGGTGTACTCTTCCAGTTACATCGCATCGTCGTCAGAGAGAAAGTGATTGTTTGTTGGTATAGTAAGTTCTCAATACCATTTTCTTCGATTGACTTCGTACAAGTTTTAGCCACTAGCACATGCCAACATGTCAGATTTTAACCATGAGAACCACCATGATCAACTAAAGCAGCTGAAATAAAGATCTGCCAACAAACAATGTCCTCTCGTGTGACGTTCCTGTCCAACTCTTGCAAGAAACAGTTTTCCCTCTCGAAGTTGTACAGTTACAATTGTAAAAAAATAGTGTTCATCCACTCATTTTTAAGTGTGCACGCAGGGGAAAGTACTGGAATGCGCCTGATTGTAAAATGGGGGTAAATAAATAAAGAAAGCTGGGTCCTGTATATTTAGGCATCTATAAACAAGTAATATGCACATTATGCTCCTCTCGTAGAACAACAATCGTCAGAAGAGTGAAAGTGAAAGTGTGTGCGTTATGCAGTAGAGCTCATGTACAATTCAAGAGTTACTCTGACAAGAATTTCATGATGTTGATGTCAATGTCCCTATTTTCTAAAAATGTCTTGTTTCCTTCCCTCCTCTTGAACGAGAAAGCGTTGCCATCAAGTTTTCTATTACAATAAGTGGAGCAGTGGTCTTTCTTTCTGAAAAAAGCAGCATATTTTTTCTCTCTCTCCCTTTTCTGTGTAGTAGAATCTTGACCTGTTAGAGAATGGGTGAAACGTGCCTTCCATTTCAGAAAAAAATAATATGAGGTGGTTAAACTCTCCCTAAGAGATCACGGATGCCGAAGAAGAACGTGTTTGAATATTACCAGTGTACGCTCTAATGCTCACTTACTCTTTCGTTTAACAAGATTCTTCTTATTCTTGGACCACTTCTACACAAAAAAAGAACATTCATTTGTTCTAAAAGTAGAGGCTGAAGAAGAACAGGGTTCGTAGATCATGTCTCTCGACTAAAAGGAAATACGAAAGGGCAAAAATATGTGAGCGGTTACGACGGAGAAAAATACATTACTACTACTTCATACATCTCCAAGGAAACTTTAGGATATTGTTTGGGCACCACCACCAACAAACAAAATATTTGGCATTGGCGAAGCCAAAAAGGATGATAAAACAGATTAGGTCAAAAGCCATTCAAATATACGGTCATAGCCCATTCCCATTGTTTAAGGAAGATTGTGTGACATGACCTATATAATGGAGGCATCTAGAAAAATTTACTCCGAAGGGAGACATCCAAACGATAAAGAATAAAAAGGAACGACTCCTTATCCTCCTCCACTGTGGTTTTATATTGCCTTATTAAAAATTAAAGGATATAGTATAGAAAAGGAACATTTGAGCAAACTATTTTTCATTTTAATACTGGATATTTTTCAGAGATAGTCTTACCTTTCCTTGTTTCTATTGTGCGTCCGCTAAAAGCATGACAATGAGCACACATTTCCTTTTCAAGAGATCATGTTGATTACTTGGTAGATTCCATAAAACAAACTACTCCTCTCATTTAAAAAAACTCAGGTCCTTAAGTAGCTTGGTGTTTTGTAGCGTTTTCAGCAAACGCAGAGGAGAAAGTTAATTGGAGGAAGAAAAAAAGATAAGTTGCTGTAATATGTCATGGAACGAAATAGAAAGTAATCAATCGGAACCAGCACATCGACACACGATTAAAGGTGGAAATGTAAGGTGGTAATGCACTAGTAGCAGTGGTAAATATCAGGCAGGTAGAGGAATACGTGTTTATTTTTGATAGAATAGAAGCAAAAGGGCCCCATTATTTCCACGAAAAAGAGAGAAGGGATACTAACAACGTGGTCTATGCACTAGATTGTAGACTTCACTGGTCTAGATTCGACGTGTTATCTGTCGTGAACTAGGTTTTTTTCCTCACTCCTTTTCCTTACAAGCGCAAGCGTTATGCATAAGGCAAAGAGTAAACAAAAAAGTAAACCAAGGCAAGGCATGAAAAAGGAGAGGAAAAAGGGAAATCGCCTCTTTCTCCGTTCGTTCTCCAAGCAGATACATACGATACGAGCCAGCCACTCCATACGCTCTGTTTTTTTATTCACGGAAAAGTAAAGAGGTTTAGCTAGCCGTTTGATCGTGCAAAGCCCCTGTGGAGGCTTGCTCTTCGGCAATTCTCTCTTCATATGTTGAAGTTGGGGAAAAAATTTTGCTTAAAGGGAGATAGCAAAGACAAGCAGCTCACCAGTGTTTGCCGGAAGAGAGAGTGAGAAGCAGGCAAAGGGGCATGAGAGGAAAAAAGTTTTAGACGAAGAAAGAGTTTTCCAGATCTGCTTGAGCTACAGTAAGTTTTGAGGCCAAAGTAGATATAGTGGAACTACGTCTGGGGGAAACAAGAGAGTAAGCCTGTCTACGGGAGAGTGAAACAGTGAAAGTTGACGCTCACCTCCAAGGCTTTATATTTCCAGAGAAGATGAAAGGATTTCGTTAGTCTTCAAACGTTTCCCGTATTAAGCTGAATACTTTACTAAAGAAACTATCTCAATATTTAAGCCCTTTAAAATGACCAGCGTGAAAAAGGCATCAAAGTGTAAATCTCATATCATTCGAGTGGACTAAAGTGTTTTACCTATTGTTCAAGAGAAAGTATTCCGCGCTTCATATATGCATGATAAAATGCAGACAAAAATGCCGGGTTTCAAATGAAGAAAAACATATTCTTGTGACGTACTTATATTTTGCTTCGAGTGATGTTGGTTTGAATTTGCAAATTCCTTGACTAGTTTTATAGGCCAAATTTATAAAGAACAATGTTTTAAATTGCAGACCACATTTTTGGGATTTTTTCCGAGGAACTTTGTCGGGATTTTGTTGAATTGGTTGCTGTTTTTCTAGTTTAACCAAGAAGAGTTTCCGGTGGCAAGGGACCTATCAATTGAGTTCATTTTCTGGTAGACAAAAGTTCATCGCACAATTTTATGAAGTCGGAAGTTTTCAAGTCCGCTGAAATAGTTAACTTTTTTGTTTTACATTGAGTTAAGTCATCCACTTTTACAAAAAACTTCAGTTTTTATGAAGCACCAGTGAGCCATATTCCTTGTTCTGTGTTCCTTGTAATCATTGGGGGAAACTGAAAACTGTGAAGGTGAAAGGATGGAATCATAAAGTGAACTAGTTTGGGCTTCAAAGGAAAAACCCTTCAAGCCTCTACAAAATCTGAAAGTTGAAAACAGTGGCAGTGAGATTAACTCAATGAGTGCTCCCCCAAATTTTTCCTAATTTTTCATGTAAAGCAGGAATTTGATAATTGAGCAGATACACTTAAGATTGGAATCTGGTGCGTCAAAACTAACGAGGTTTTTTTATTCATCATCACTTGTCCTCCTCCAACGTTTCTCCGCAAACCGTTCTTTTAATGAGTAGCCATGATTGAAAAGCATTTCGTAGTTCATCCCACGTGGCTAGTTGAATCCATTACGGAGCTGTTCCGAAAAATGTTTAGCCGCTCATCCGAGCCCACACTTTGGGACCACAACTGTAAAAACGAAGTTTCGTACGAGTGCGCTGGAAGCAGTAGCAGCACTTCCACTTCCTCATCTTCCTCCAGCTCTGGCTATGGCTCTGGAGGGTGTTGCGTTGGCATTGGGAAATCGATTGGTCGCAATGGGACATCATTTCATCGAGCAAAACGACGACATTACACGTCAACTCGTAGAGACTTCAAATCCTCTCCTGATTCATCGTCATGTTTATTTTCCCGCGATAAACGCTACTTTAAAAACTTTACAAGGGAGAGAAACCACTGTCATGGGCACCATCATCACCATCACCACCACAACTATCATCATCACCACTCCACACATTCTTCCACTGGCAATTCCTGTACCATCAGCTCCGCTGCAGCTCGGCTTGTTGACACACACTGGAAAATTTACGTAATAGTGATGTTTGTGAGCGTAGCAAACTATTTGAACTCGTTGCCTGGAGATTTTGTCCACGATGATCTAAGTGCTATTAAGACTAATGAGGATGTGAAAGGAAAGACTCCAATTTGGAGGATCTTTCTTAATGACTTCTGGGGCAAGCCGATGGCAGATCGCACGAGTCACAAGTCCTATCGTCCATTCACAATACTTACCTTCAGGTGAGCCACTCCGCTTGAGCTTTTCCCGAAAACTAACCTCCTCAGTTCACTTCACGCAGGACAAATTGCAGCAGCAACAGCAACATAACCCATTTCATAAAGTCATTGTAATATACTGCTTCTAATAAGCCTTATAATTGCACGCACTAATGAGGTCAAGCACGCAAAAAAAGGATTTCAGAACGGCGGCGGTGGTGGCAGTAGCGGCAACAGCTCACAGTTCTAATTATAAAGCTTAATTTCGCAGGAGGAAAATTCCTATTAAAGTTGACATTAAAGATTATACCCTAATTACAGCCTCCTCTCTTTTCGCTCTTTTTCCTTCCTTCTCTTCTGCTCTGCTCACTCTTCCTCTCTTTCGCTCTGCCTCTCTTCGTGATCATTATTGTACATTGGAAATAATGTAGATTCCTATTATCCAAAATGCTCTTAGAACTGCTTTCCCATTTATCATTTGCAGGAGCTGAAGCAGTCAGCAAAATCCATGCAATAGCACAAAAAGAGCGAAACAATAAGAGGCAAAGGCATAGAATACGTAATGAATATAAAAGTTGGGAAAACATGGAAAAGGAAAAACAAACTGGAAAAAATGCTACAGATGAAAACGAAGCGAAGTTTATAAAGGGACAGAAATTCCTGCTGTTTTTCTCTCAAACTATTTCTTTTGCTATTATGCATGCAAGCATGATTATGTATGCGGATGCTGATATTGACCATCAGTTTCATTTCCGTTACGCTGCTCTACACATTTTCCGCAAAATTACCCTGTCTCTTTGCGTTTCATACGGTGGCTCAGAGAAAAAAGCGACTTCGTCGACGAGCTTAATGCTCTCTACCCACTTTTGAAGCTCCGAAAGGATTCATATTCACAAAAACCAGAGAGAAATACCGCAGTTGTTCCGTTTTTTGATCTGGTATCATCATATTCCTTCTCCAGTCAACATTTTCACATAAAATTTTGTTAACAAGAAAAGAAGAAAGCTCAGAAGAAATAGCTTGTTTCCAGCTCGACTACGGCAACTCATCTAAAACTAGTCCTTGTCTCGCTTTCCTCATGGAAAACGGGTGGATTCTTATGGAAAGAAAAACTGATGATGATGATGACTATGATGACGATGATGGCATATTACATTTTTAAAAAAATACGGAAGGAAAAAATCGTGCTCATAGAAAAGGAAAGAAAAATCATAATGTAGCTACTTTCTATTATTTTCGCTGGTTTCATTCTGATTAAATTCGTGTATGCTTATGGAGCAGACTAGAAAAGCAAATCTATCGAAAGGGGAACAAAACGAGCGGGGTAAATTTTTTTTGAAGAAGCGAAAAAATGCGAAGTGAAGTTATTAAACGAAACGCATACATAAGAAAACGTATCTACATAGGTACTTGCGTTTGTACGCATAGTTGTAAGCCGGATAGCATACATGCAAGAGCTCTAGGGGAAATTGTAGACAGCTCAGGCAGGGAAACGCAAGGTACTATGGATACTTTGAACGTGCACCAGGAAAAAAATCCAAACAGACAGAGAAAAGACCAAAGGGAAATGTAAGATTTGATCTTTACCACATAAATATTCTGCGAGATCATGGAGGCAATGTGAGAACCACGTCAACTTCACCTGAGAACTCAGCCACCTGTCTTTTTCCAGCCGTCTCCGGCAATTCCAACGACCCCTGACTTCTCTCGCTTTCTTCTTCTCTCTCGCCTTTTGTATGAAACTAGTTTTTCTGGACAAAACAAAAATTTTTTTACGAAGGTTATATTGAATTGGTGTAGCATTGCTCCTTGCTTCGCATTCACATTCACATTCGATTGGGAGGAGAAGAAAAAGAATTTGTGAGTAGGAGCTCTGGCGAACAAGTATTTTTCTTGCCCTTTTTAACCGTTTTTGTTTTGCATCTTGAATTTTATGATTACGAAGTTACTTTCTCTGGCCTAACTTTTTCCCTGCCACCATTAAGAAAATAAGGGCAGGAGAATATTCCATGAGGACTCCACTCCTCTGTTTCTCTTTTCTGCGGGAGTACGAAATATTGTTTGCGAAACGTACAAACATTGAGTTCCTCCTCACCAGGCATAAAACACATTCGAGCAAATTTATTCTTTACCTTTCCAAAATAAAATGGGAAACTAGGAAAGTTAGAATTGCAAAAGGGTGGAGAGAAGATGTGTAGACCGATCAAGAATTGCTATTTCTTATGGTATCAAAAGAAGAAAGAAAAGTCGTTGACTATCCTCCACGCACAATTTTTTCCCATTGCACACAAGTACATATATGTAGTATGCATCTATAGTTTTTATATACTTTTTTTATATCTCTCACTCGTTTGTTTTTTTCCCACTTTCTCTCCATATGGCGTTCACTGACATCAGATGACTCCAGAGCGTTTTCCCTGTTTCATTTTTACAATCTAAGCAGATATATTTTATAGCTTTTATTTCTTTTGTTGTCGAAAAAGCTGTATCCGGCTAGGTGGCTATGCATTCATCACCTGAATTGTTTCTTTTCATGCCACTCGCTCTTCTTCTTTCTTATTTATATTGCATAGAATAGAAATGACGATGGCCTCTCTCCGCCATTCCGTCCAGTACACTTTCTCTCATTCTTCCTCCCTCTTGTTATTGCTTATTTTTCTTATTACTGTTTCGAACCCGAAGGAGAAAAAAGGTCGTGGAGAGAGTGGCAACCCTACAGGCAACTAAGGAAGAAGCCACTACGGCATCCGAAAAAGAAAAGGAAACGACACAGGAGTTCCATTCCTATTCCTAATCGAATAAAATATATAGGGAGGAATATAGGGAGCATATACATATGAACATTCCTTTTTGGATCTAGAATACCAATGGTGGAGGCAATCGAAGAAGCAATTCCATTATCTGATTAGAGATGGGCACCAAAAATTGCTCCCCATTTGGGCGACTCGCCTTGAAGCTCCGCTCACCTACGAAAAACTCGTATTTCTCATGCATACAATCAGCATAAAACTAATCAAAATGCGGACAGACAAGGCTGGATATGTTTTTGCCACAGAAGCTAAATATTTTATGCACTGCATTGCACAACAATGCAGTTTCCCAATTCAGGGAATGAACGCGTGGGTCACGTAAATAGCATGAGCAATCATTTTTACTACCTGATTTCTTTTTGCTTCATTTCTTATTGAAACCAGATAAAGCAAAACAGTTGATTGACTGACGCGTGTATCCTTATCTTTTCTTCAACTCGGGAGAACGTGATACAACTTTTGAGCAATCAAAGTAGAAAAACACATACATACATTCATATAGAAGGAATGGAAAAAGTGAGTGACTGCCGGCTGCATTATTTCTTCCTAAAAGAAACAAGACCAAGGCCACGTTATAGGCCAAGTCCGCGTATTCCTTCATGAAAAAACCCAGCATGAAAAATTGAATACTGAGAGAAAATGTTGACAGGCTAGCAATGCATGAGTTGACAGTTGCCTCCAATCAAAATGACGTGAATAGCACAAAAGACGTTTTTTCCGAAGAATGCGAGGAAAAATATTCAAAGTCAGAATTTGAATTCATGGATATGCTGTCCACCAATGAAAGAACAATGCGAGCGAAGCATTTTTTTTGTCAGAGTTGAATCGCATGTTGGTTCGTATGCATATGTATGATGCTTTAGTCGCACTACTATTGCACAAAGAAAAGAATTAAGAGCGTTTTCACTTGCCCTTTCACATCCATTTTCAAAGCTAAAATACGAGAAATATAATATGAGAACAGAAAAAATACAAATTTCGGATTCCCAGCCTCCATCAAAAATGTATTGCATTATCCCCCGCATTGCATTCAACGTATTCCAATTCTCGTCACATGAAAACTTTAGCCTTTTTAGGGAGCATGTGAGGAGTCAAAGCGAAAGATATATTTCCGTCCTAATTCTTGTTGTATTCTTCGCCAAAAATTGTGCTTCTATTTTTGGCTGGATGTATTTTCAGAATTATCGTTCCCTTTGCCACAGAAAAAAGCGGCAATGAACCACAGTAGCACCAGGGCCTAAGGCGGGAGCTCCATCGAATAAATGCAAAAATTGGAGGAAAGGAGGCGGGAAATCTGGCCAACTGCCTGACTTTTGTGCATGCTTTTGGCAGTTGATTATTCAAAATGGAACGAGAAAAAAATGGCTCATTTCTAAAGCAAGATGATACGGACATAATGCGTAACATAATTCGAAGCAAAAACTGGATACCATTATGTTGGTGCAGTTCAATTTCTGTAAAAAAAATCCTTTCTCTCAGGGAAAAAATCTGTGTGCAAAAAAAGCAAATTGAGTACACGACTGAATCGTTCTTTATATAAAAAGAAACGCCGACGGGAAATCCATTCCAAATATGGTTTGCAATGCTGCGATCCGAAAGAAAAGGCTTGTGATAATTTGGAAGCACGTAGTTTGAAAATACTGGCGTCTAAATAGCACTAAAGCAAAATATCGTTCCCTCATTGAAAGGGCAAGAGAAGATATTTTGATACCTATTGGCTAAACAGATCAGGTATCTCTTTTCCAGGGAGTATCCTGTTGCGGTGAAATCGCTTTCATTTACGAAAATGCTTCAACGTGATATCATGTGTCGTGCAACGCTTTACGCGCGCCTCACACCCATTCATTGTCATTTTTTCCGTGTGCGATGTTCAAGTGAAGAGACGTACAATGCTGAAATAAATCCGTAGTGTAGGTAACTATATAGCTGGAGAGGTCCACGCTTTGAATTACAGAGCCCTAACAATCGCTTCAAGACATAAAACAATGTATTTTTATATACGAACTCGTCCTCCTCCAAGTACATAGTACATATATTCCTCTCGTGTGGACAGCCAGACACCTATGGTTTTCTGTGGAGATGTGTTCAACCAATTTGACTAAAAAAATGTAAAGATACTTTTCTGGTCCATATACAACTGCCCGCTTTTATTGGATAGCGCATGCAAAATTCTCATGTAAATTTCAAGCGTTTTTTTCCTTCTCTCAACTGGGGAGAAAATGAAGCTATCTCGAGTAGAAGGGCACCATCACATTTTCAGCAATTTTCACTGGAGGCATTGCTGGAATGAAATGAGCAGTATTTTTTCTAGAGTCCATGCATATTGCATTACATGCAAAAATACACACACTTTCCCTCACACCCACAAGAAATTGAGGAAATGAGGCGCTGAACTGGGAGAATAAACATGATTGCAAAAAAAACCTCTCTGTACACATACGCATACATGCATAAAAATGCAGTTGACAATTTTTTTGTCAGCTCTCCAACAAGAAAAAAAGAAGGAGAGTAGATACTCAATTTCTTGTGTAACATAAGTCAAGTGAAAAAAGCTACATGAAACACAAATGAAAAAAGAAAGTTTCCTGTTCATTTTCTTTATCTTCTTCGTTCCATTCACACATTACCGCAAATATGGTCATGCTCTAGCTCTCGTGGTGTGGAAAGTATGCCATGATTCAGCCTCCTCGATGAACTCGTGTAATGTTCTCACTGCTGCAGAGCTGCTAGCAAACTTCACCAACGCAACGCGAGCAGGCATACGAAAACAGTAGCCTACCAAAGGAGCAGTGAAATTTTTAAGTGAATGAACGATAAAGTAAGTGGCCAGAAAGAGGAAAAAAGTTGACTAGGAAAATATATATAAAAGGAAAACTCTAGAAAAAAAGATATTTTTTTTGCAGAGGATGATTGAGGTAAAAAAAGTTGTACATGTAGTTTATGTGTCTCGTACTACATAACAATTTCATGTTAGTCTTCTAATACCAGCCGAGTAGGTACTATAATCAGGAGAGCAACCACTATCAGTAAACCACCTTTTTTCACTCCAACCAACCTTATACCAGCCCAACTTTCCTCTTGAAGAGAGTAACCATCTTCCGCTCATTCCTACACTTCCGACTACATTATGCTGAGGTATACAATATATATTTCATGCGAAGAAGTTCCACTTCCTTATCTTCACCATTTTACTATCTCCTTTGAAAGGGAAAGTAGTCCATATAAATTTAAAAATGCTGCAACATAACCTTGAATAAACTCTGGACAAGTCAGGAGTCACGGTATGAAATAAGGTGAAACTATAAAAGTGGCATTACAGTAGTGTCTCCTTTTACTCTCCAACTATCACCTCCCTTTGTTTATTACTGTGAGTTGAGACGACCACGCTTGGAAGTAAGTACGCCGTAAACCGTGAAGGAAACGTTCTGAAGGAATATACAGTCAGACCTCTAGAAAAAAACATAACTGTAGGCTGTGGAGAAAAAGTTGTTTCATGAATGAGTCATAGTAGTTTAAAATAATGGATTTTTCTTGGAGAAAAGAATAGCTTTTCGGGTACCTACACAATACTCCATATACAGCTTTCAAAAGCATACACTACTACTTTTTTTCCATCATTGAAAAAAGGATGTGTAACTGTAAACATGAAACAATAAACATGCATATCAAGCATGGTGCCATCCATCCTTTAAAAAATGGATGCTTATGTGTTATCATGCAAAGAGAGGATCCTCGTCATCTTACACCGTATTAGCAGTAAAACGTCTGGGAAGAAGCTCATAAAAACAGCGGGAGATAGCACTAAAAAATCTGCTTTTGTGCGTTAATGTTCCTCCTCAAAGTTCAGTTTTCCTTGTCACAGCAGAAGAGCAGCAGAGCACCAACCTTGTTAATGTACATTTTTTTAGTGAAATATTCATAGAAAAGAAGAAAGGACGGTGACTTTCACTTCACAATTTTTTTTATCTGGGCTACATTCTATGATAGTGAAAGGCAGGAAGTAGTAGACGTCACTTAAACGAGAGGAGATAGGTGTGTATGTGTGTGTGCGTAAAAAAGAGAAATGATTGAAAAGGAGGGAACATGAATCAAATAGAATTTTATTTTTTTTGAAGGTGAGTTGAAATGTGCGTTTTACATTCCTTCTCTTTGATTCCTCTTCTTTTTTTACCACACTCGACGTGAGAATTTTCTCAGAAGTAGGCAGGGAGTTACTACACTACGGAGGTACATACGTCCTTACATTAGACTTGAGATACGGAACACCAGCATAAAAGATTATATATTATTCCTCCACATAGATGATTAAGTACCATGCACATTCTTCATAGAAAAATAAGAAATGGAAGTAATCATTTCTCATCTTAACGTCAAAACAGCAAAAGCCTGTGACAGGCTTCATCCCGCTTTAGGTAGTGTGTGTGTGTTGAATGTGAAAGTCGTAAATATGAAACTCATAAAAAAAGAAGAAGAAAATCATTCCCTTTTCCTCTCTTATATCTCTCCCCAACCAACCAACCAGTCAAAGAATGGAGCGTAAGGTCTGATGACAAGTGACATGAAATGATGACGCTTTCAACAGCATCTCCGCAAATATATAAAAACGTGTTGTACGGTGAGAGAAGGTAGATGAGAGATGCCACAGGAAGGAGGAGAAAGGGGATGCAGAAAACTTTACTAAAAAATTCTATACATACGTAATAAAGCCCATATGTCAAAAACCACTCCGTTAAGAAACACTGATCAAATATTTTCTAAGCAATAACAAATATCGGGAGAGAAACTTTTCTGGGAGGGAAGAGGAGATCCAGGTTCATTTTCCCATTTGAAAGTTAAATTTATGCATACAACCTTTCCCTGATACCTTTCGAAAGTTAAATAATAAATTCTTCGATTTTCTCCCCCCTTTCAAGAGAAGAAGAGAAATTGTTGGAAAAGCTAATTCACTCGAGTCAATGTATTGAAGTAATCAGGATGGAAATAGAATATCCGTCTCTCCAGATCACATTCTTCCTCCGTTAAACTTTCTATTTCATATTAAAGTAAGCAGAGAACAAAAAAAATCTGGGGATGTGTGGAGTGTGGACGAAAAGCAATTTCAAGTTTGTGGAAAGCACGTTTAAGTCATCAGTGATAAATCGGTAGCGTTCTCAGAGTATCTTCTCGAGAGAAAAAAAAATTATGGAAAGAAGGATCGTGACACCACCGGTACCGGTGTCTCTGATCAGAAGGCGTGATCATCATTAGTCCCGATGAAATAGAATATGAAAAAGAAATTAGCTGAGGAGCATAAGCCATAAGGAATTCATAGCCTTTCTTGGGAACCAGTTATCGCCGGAATAGAGTTTCAAGCTAAAGTAAAGTTCCAACAGGAAGGAATAAACTTGATGTGATTTTTATGGCGATTTCCGTTTCCAGTCCAATTCTCATTATCTCTACAGCCTTGTCTCTTGTAATCATCTATATTACCAGTGGAACTAGGACTGGTTTCGCAACCGGTTTCAGTCTGTTCTGTTCCTCCGAAAAATTGAGTATTGCCAATAGAATGGAGCAATTTATAATTTCAAAAGCAGTTTTTAGAACTCACTTTCACTACCATTTCCGAAGAAAAAATATTGAGGGACAGCGCAGTGAGAAAATATAATCTTATGGAGTCTTCCCCATCATAAAAATCATTTCATTTCTTGGTAATCTTATGATCGTAAAAAATATGAAAGGAAAAGGAAAGAGAAAGAGAGGAAACGCGCGGTAGATAAAAGATGCCTCATGCCGTAAGTATTACAAGATAGTAAAAAATGGAGATGAATATTGCTTCTCGAATATTATATCGAATGAAAAAAGTGGAGATGCAAAACACCATGTGTTAGATAAGGTCTGGTGGGAGCGAACGACCGTCATCATCATCATCTTCATCATTTCGTTTCATTGATAGCTTGGACTGAACTAAATACTTACCTCTTCCTGTGATATTCTGTGACCACCTGATATTTCCATCATTACGTAAGTTGGAGCACTCCTTCTTTCGCTCCACATCTCCCTGACAATATTGAAAAGAATATTTGATGGTCTTTTATTTTCTGCATCCGTGAATCCACTCAGAAGAATTTTACCTGATTTCTTAAAAAACGGAGACGAGCATGGAAAAGTCTGCATATTTTCCGTGAGATAAAAAAAATCCATTGGCAACAGAGAAGAATGAGACACTGCTCTTCCTGCTGTCGCTGATAATCATGATGATCATTGCATAAAAACAGTGATCTAATAAAACACATAAAAGAGAAACGAGTTCTTTTTCATTCCCTCCATATTCATTTCCCTGTCCAGGAAAAAAAGACATTTGAGCCATCCGAACCTCTGCTTTATTAACATGAAAAGAAGTTAAGAATAAAAGGAATAGAGGCAAAAAAATATATAAAATGGAATGGGAGAATCCATCTGGATCCATAAAGAAGAAAGTGTAGCGAATAAAGTGCCGTTGGTAGTGGCAGCGGTGGAGGTGGTGGTGATGGTGATAACATTGAAATAAGCATCCAAGAAAGAAATAAAAGCTAAAAAGGTGTGAAGTATAAAAAGACGAGAGAAAATCAAAAGAAATAGAGAGAACGGCGTCAGAGAAATATATGCGTTTTGCAAAAGATATGGAGAAAATGTAAAGGTTTTTTTTTCTCTACACTTAAATACGATAAGGAATTCATGGGGGCATTGTCGTGATCGATAGCTTCACTCTCTTTTCCTCGATTTTTTTTCTTCGTACGTAAGGAGGGAACAAGGGGAAGATTCGTATTAAATTGAATGAAGTAGATCTTAACCGTCAACTAAGTTTCTGTCTCTCTGCTAAGGAAAACTGCATTTCTTGGATGAACTAACAATCCAGGAGCGGGAGGAAAGTGATTGGGTGGAAAAAAGGAACTGTTATACATATATGCAAAGAATACAATCAGGATAAGAATTGACTCTATGCATACTTACCTACATACATTTTTTGTCACACCTTTTCTAACTGGTGTCAGGTTCCCGTTCAAAATTTTCTTCTGTCTGTACTTTAAAGAAAAAATAAAACCTTGAAGCTTTAACTGTTATTATGCTCCTCTTGATTGTGGAGAACCCGATATAGCAATAAAGGGCAACTGTGTAGTTTGCAACAAGGATCCCGGTCTTATTTATGCTTAAGCATCATTTTCCTTAGTGAAATGGTGCTATTCTTCTTCGTCTTCACGGAAAATAATACATGTTGTGTGGAGGCATTGTGTAGGAGTACTACAGCAGTGAAGGAGTGAATGTGGCATTGTTTCTTATCCTTCGTTAGAAGAAAGGAATCCAAAAGCATAGATGTTGATCGAAGGAAGAGAAGAACGGGAAGCTAAATTGACGAATAAATAGTTGCAGATGCTATTTAACTTATCAGCTCCAAACTCTACACTTTCTTCTCTGCTTTCGTTTTTTTGTATTGGAATTGCTTCTACCAAAATGGTTTGCAACACTTGACTCAGTTCGTATGAGAGAGAAAAGGAGAAAAGAGAGAAAGGCGGAAATTTTTACGGCAGTCTTCATCTGCCCATTTAATCAAGCTTGCTTTCAGTTTTCTGTATTATAATAAGCTCAAGCTCTGTGTTCTCTGCCTTACTTTTCCATAGATTGTTTTTCTTTCGGGAAATGCGGAGAGAGGGGAAGGAAAATGTATTGAAATTTATAGTGAGCAAACATGCATGCCAAAGTACATGGCCCACTAATAACTTTGCAACGAGTCGAATGGTCTGCTTCAAGCTCTGGCCTCAACTCGAAAAATGAAACGTTTTCAATGGAAATGAATGAATGAATGAGCTTTTCAGAACTAAAACAAATCGCAGCCAGGTTGGTTGGGAACATGTGTGTAAGTGTGAGTGCGAAGAGAGAAGGAGGCAGATAGCTGAAAGCTGCACTCATTTGTAATATATTTGAGATACAAGGAAACAATGAAATCGTTGGTTTGTCCCACTTCGTAGGAAAGGAAATGGTAAAATTGCAAAAAATGCTTGGAGAGAGTAGAAGTAGTAGTAAATACGGAAAAATTTTTATCCTGTGCCTCCACGCAAAGTGAATTGAGTGAGCAGGCAGGAGAGGCTCGGTTGATGGGCGGTTTTTATGCGCTCCATAATGATGCCTAAGGTAGTACAGCCAATGTCACTGGAAAGCCTCGCCTGAAACTACTTATCATTTCCTTTGATCGACAACCAAAAAAGGAAAGAAAATCAGCAAGGAAACCCTCAAGATAGTCTACATTTTCCACCTTTTTTGTTTCAAACTGTTGGAACTTAACTCAGTCCATTCTTCGACGGAGTGAATTTTTTCATCTTTCAGCAAACAAAAAAGACTTTCCTGTCGTGACTTCCACTTCCCACGTTCGAATGCACTTCAAGGAAATAGTAAATAATGATGTGGAGAGGAATAAAAATGAGAAGACCAGAAATATCGTCTTCGTCACAACCCACCATAGAGTAACTGGTCAACGAAGCAACTACTGCTACAGCTACATATATATTTTGCCACTGCCTCGAGAAACACTTTCCTTCTTGTGAAATCAGTACAAAAGTGAAAAAGGGAGGCACTACTACATAGTGGCTGGTTGGTGAGCAAAGATAAAGACAAAATTTATTTTTCTTTGAAGGAAGTTAATATGACAGAATATAGATGAGCCTAGTACCTATCTTTCAGTCAGTCCTCCTTAAATGGAATAAGGAACTTCAGAGAAGGGCGAGAGTTCAGTGGCCTTATTCAGTGTAACATTCTGAGAACGACATTTTCACTTTCATATCTCCACTGCCATGCCACAAGCACTGCATTCCAACCTCTTGGGCACATATTTTTTCCTAAGCGAAGTAGTACATACGTACGTATATAGATTTACACCTGTATTAAATAAATACAGACAAGACAAGACTGATAAAAAATGTGGAAGATATGGTAGCTTTCCTTGACAATTTCCAGATTCTTCAGGCGTGACAATGTGCCAGTTACTGTAGAGTAGGGAACATGCATTATTGCTTGTCTAGTACTCAGTAAGTACTACTCAGCATTTTCTTTTTCATTTGGCGACGAGCTCCTCGTTCGTACTTCGAGGAAGAGTCTGGGGACATTTAATGGAAAAGTGAAAGAAGGATGGGAATTTTTTTTCAAGATTTTTTTTTGAAAAAGATGCGGCATTGAGTGTCAATGGCGAAACTTGAATGCGAAAAGTTATTTCCAATACAATACTATATTATGTTTTTGAAGAGAATGATGTTCTATGCCAGAACAGGCAGTAAAGCTGCTTTACTCGAGAAGACAGCCAAAACGAACATGACATTGAAAATGCTTCAGAGATAGACGGTGGTTCGGCATTCACAACTTTTCTATTTGCGCACTTGAGGCTGTCTTGCCACCTTCAGCGTGAGTGACTCGACTACCCTGCATCATCACTCCGAGAGCGCAATTAATTTGTATACAATACGAGGGAATAATGCGTGGAAGTTGGAGGAGTGTGCAGTCCACTTACCACACTTCTTTTCATGCATTTCTCTCAAGAATAAATTGAGTTCAAGAAAGATGAGTCCCGCTAAGTTGCCTGGAACCGAACCTGGACTACAAGAGATGGACAAATAATATGACGAATTTTTGCCGGTAGAGGAAGATGATGACGGTTACGATGCGAGTGTGCAAGGCAGGCAGGCAGGCATTGCGTATTAATAAAAATGTGTTGTGAATGGAGAAATGGATTTGAGAAAATGACTTTCATCGTCTTCCTTCTACGCTTACGTGTTTCCCATCTTCATCGAACCCATAATACTAGAGAGTCATTAAAAGTCGTACAAGTCTGTCAACATCGGCGTGCTTGACGTGGAGAAAACTCAGAGCGACAGAAAGACGACGACGATGGCAATAGAAAAGTCATCGGAGTTCATGTGCACGCTCACAACTACTTATATGATTGCCTCCGTCATATGATGAAATTAGACATGGGTTTGAGAAGACAGGCATAGGCAGAAAGATATTATATTGTTGGGTTGAATTGCTTCTAAAAAAATGGAGTGTGCTACATCACCAACTGACTGACTGAGATAGTAACGCGTTTAGCCGGTGAATCTTTATAGCGGCGTTAATGCTTTCTATTTTTTTCTCTCCGCTCTTACCAGATATTACCTTTTTCCTACGAAAACAGTTCAATTATATTAGAAGGAAAATGTTGAAAATAAGGTGGTTCTTCCAAGAAAAAGTCCCGCATTAGCTCACTATAATATTCTTCCATTCTTGCTACTACTATCTCACTCTCTCATACAAATTGTAATGGCGGTACTAAAAATTACTGTCAATGTCACATGCAAAAATGTGAACAATCTTATGCACTCCTTAATACTATTAGGGGATATGTAGGGAAAGCAATTAAGTTAAGCTTACTATCATCGTAATCAACTTTATTGCTTTTTCTCCCTGCATGCTGGTGAGTTAGGTTCAGGTGAACTTTCTTTTATCCCCTAGCCCATTCCTGGATGAATCGTGTGACGTATAAGAAAGTTGATAATGTACTGGCTAAAGTTTTCCTCTCAAAAGTGCGGAATATTTTCGCGTGCCTCCTTTTCTTACCAATTACTTGACTTGAACTTATACACCAAAAGAAAAACTTTTCATTTTTTACTTGCTTTTCTGAACACATAGCTTGTAAGTATGAGCAGCCTTGTCGCCGCTGTCATTACTGAACCGGTAATGCAACCGCTCAAGATTTACTGTGCCCATAATAAGCGCCTTAAGATATCTCGAAGGAAGCATAAGCTTCCCTCAGAAAAAAATTACTCGTCACACACACACACACACACTTCTCCCTTGTATATTCCATTTGGATGGTATCTTGTGAAAGCAGAAGTTAGATTATGCACTCGTTTCTTTTCTAAAGAGTTGTGTTTAATGCGATGTACTTTGAAGTCTCAAGGGAAAGGTTAAATGAGCATGGTGACATCATGATGAACCACTTTCATACCTTCCACAAGACTCAAATCGCTTTTCTCTCTCCTTTTCTTCTTCTCAAACTCTCCGCATGCATTTTGTCAATGAATCAAATGACAAAAGAGTGAGGAAAATATAGCAACTCGCTTTTCTACTGAGATGCAAGTCTTCCTCCTTTTATTTTTTTCAATTCCTTTAGTTCTTGTTTGAAGTCTGTAGAAGCGAGCCTCTCTTTCATTTCTTTTTTTTTCATGAAAAAGGGCATTACCAACGGCATAAAAGAGGAGAGCTAATCTCCTTTTAAGAGCCGGCAGCATGCTTCAATGCCACTGGAATATGGTGTATAGCAGGTGTGAAAAGTGGAATCAGAGATTTAGATCAGGAGGAGAGAAAAAAATGCATCACTTTTCAACCGGGAAAGTAAAGTGAAGGATAATCTGGTACGAGTTGATATACTTGATCGGTTTTCCCCACTTTCAACATGTTTTCCAATATTGGTGACAACGACTCCATAAATCTATCTGAGGCTGACGGGTGTGTGTTCTTTAAAGCCTTCCCTTCTCCCTTTTTACCAACAGATATTTTTGTAAAGGTGGTTTTTATTGTGAATGTGTGTTCAAGCATAATGCCATTTTATGGACGAGGAGAGGCACCAACCACCACACCGCTGCTGCTCGCTTCTGCCACCGCTATTCCACCTTTTCCAGCGCTGCTTTACAAACATTTCTGTCCCCTTCATTTTAGGGGAGCGCGTGGTTCAAAAAACACTTCTTTGTTGTGGTGTAAAAAAAATCTTAAAAGTAGGGCTTACATGACGCTCATTCATCTTCAAAGAATAAATAACCAAGTTGATCTGAACCATTTTGAGAAGGCAACCTTTCTTGTACTGTCTTCACTGACATGGATGTGATGTGTCAAAAAGTTTGTACATTAGAGTAAACCACCTCTAGTAGAGTAGGATATAGTCATCCCCATCGGAATTGAAAAAGTGTACTGTGGGTGTCTCTTAAAAGTTTTTTTCAGAGGCCTATATTGCTTCCCAATTTGAAATGTATTAAATGAGTTTCTACAGAGCTGCAGTCTTGTTCCTTTTGACATTTAATGCTTCACGTAAAGCTGAGTAGGCGTCCACGTACATATTGACATTCGCTTCGACAGATATTCCCAGTCCATGAAATTTAAATTTTGGTAGGGAAAAGTTAAACAGAAAAGTAGCTTTGCTTTTTAACAAGCCTAAGCAGATATGTATTACGAAGCATTTGACCCATATAAATAATGAACCTTTCAAGTAGTTGACCCTATCTTATTTCTGCAGGAAAATATCGATTCCGTAAACAAATGTAAAGTATATGACATTATGCTTGCGTAAAAGTAATTCTGAAGATCCCCAACAAATACAGTGGACTACCCGTATTCTCAGTTCTTATGCACTCCATACTCCATGCACTGCACTGCTCCTTGTAAAAAAAGGAGAAAACACCTCAATAATTTTTTTCTTTCTTTTTTTCCAGATTGAATGCATTTCTTCATGACCTGGACCCAATGGGCTTTCATTTCTTGAATGTGGCACTTCATGGGTTGGCCTCTGCAATATTTGTTAAAATGTGTTTGGAAGTAGCTCGAGTTACGACAACTTGCGCTTTTATTGCCGGTCTCCACTTTGCAACCCATCCAGTTCACACCGAAGCGGTTAGTAACGAACAAAAAAGTCTTTTAACGGCATACTAACATTCCATGTAATGTGTCTTGTATGTATATTCCCATTTGTTATCATGTCTCGTCCTCTCTTCCTTTCTTTTTTTCCCCTCATTTTCCCTTAGTATGTTTTACAACAACATTGACTTTTTGCTTTGCTCAGTCTCATACTACAACCAACCAACCTCTTTCTCCTTCTTCCGTGTGCATTTATTGCATCTCTCTTTACAGTCAGCAACTACTACTACTGCCATTGTTGCTATTACGTCGACGAGCCCCTAAGTAAAAAATGTGTTTGCGTGCTCGTTCCTCTTCTATAACAGGTAAGGGAAAACATACCTATATTATTACGACATTAAGAACACCACGAAATATAATCTCTGACAAAGCACTACTATCCGGCCAGGCCAGAGTTGAATTCGCAAATGCAAAGGCTGATTTAAGCCTTTTTCTTCCCAAATACTCTCTGTCGTTTTTTGTTGCTGAATTCTCCAAAAGATCAATGCAATTTACATTAGGAAGAAAAAAATTTTCCACGCTTGAGAAACACGATACAAAAAAATCCCAGATTTTTTTCTCAGTACATACGCATCTTCACAACGAAACCCATTAAGATTGCTGTTTTTCTAGAGAAAAAAATAACATTTGAACTGTATAATTCCGCATAGATTTTCATTCAGGTTATGATTCATAAAGGCGAAAGCACTTTATCATTTGAATAATATGCAAGTGTCACTACTTCTTCCTGCCCGCGCAGGGGAGTTTAGCGTGTACGACTGCATTAGCTGTAGTAGCAGCAGAAGCAGAGAAAATAATAAAAAAGGCTTTATAAGGAGGCCATTATATGTATTCCCTTTATGATACGCATATAAACCGTGGCGCACTGTCGGTGGAAGTGATAACGATGCTATGGCTTCCGGCTAGACGATATAAATTATTGCCTAGTGTTTTCACCAAGTGCTATACACAATTTATTAATTAATTGCATGCACACATTAAAGATAAAACGTATAAATAGATCTCTGCCTTTGTGTATTTGTTGAAATTACTTCAAAATTAATTAGGCCAGCCCATCATCATCATACTCAGAGCATTCATATTATGTATCATCATCACCAGAACCTCTAAAATGAAGGCAATGCAAATCTAATATTATGATGATAGGAGAAAAAAAATATTTGCTCCCTTTCCTTATTTGCATTCGCCACAATAAATTATTCAGAGTAGCGTCATTATCATCATAAAGTAATTTTTTGCCGTAATAAGTAAATAAAGCACTCATCTTGAGAGAGAGAGAAAAAAAAACACATTCTGAAATGTAATATGTACACATAAATAAAAAGAAAAGTGAAATGCCTTTGGACATAGAATTTTTTCCCCAGCATCTGCTTTACCCCCAATGCAGCACTGCATCATACATTTTTCAAAACATGCATACTTAATAAATTGCGGAGAATAAGAAGTCCAGCCTTTTATCTAAAAAATACCCGGAGAAATGACAACCCGCCACGCGGATTCAGATTGTAGGAGGCTCTTCATGAATACAAACTGCAATGTATGTGCAGAGATATAATACACATTCTCGCTTCCTACTTCTACATCGCGAAAGCGAAGGAGTAATCTTTCGGTCAGGTCATTTTTTTTCTCTTCCTTTTTTTTCTTGTTGATGTTGTTATGTTATATCGAAGCGAAACGCTGCGCTTGGGTGGTAGTGGTAGTATTTTTAGAACGTCTTTATGATTCCCGTCTTGTGCCCTCATCTTAGGTACGCATGGGGCAAACTGCAGTGATGCAAAGAAAGAAAAAAAACTTTTCCATTATCCTGTAGGCAGAGAAAGCAAACATGCTGACATTTCGTTTCCCTTATCTGTTGTACATGAGTACTTTGTACCACTTTCTTCCCTCATATTATTTCCATAAGTTAGGTGATAGTGGGAGTGAAAAAAAATGTAGGCAGACAGGCCAGGCCAGGCCACCCAAAAAAGCTAAGAAAGAAAGAGAATATCACCATCATCATCATGTATATTTTATTCACGAGCAATGTAAGGCATCGCATTACTATGTAATGTCCAACTCAAAATATGAACGCGGAAAGGTAGGAATGAAAACGTTGAAATACGCACATGTGTGCAGCCGGTCCAACCAAACTCGAGTAAATATCAATGCCATAATATAGCGAGAGAGTGAAAAAGGTTAGTCTGTGGAACTTTTTTTCCTTGTGTGCATTTAGCGCTGTAGGATAATAGAAGGGAACGCACCAAAAGCGGATGAAAAAGCAATTCTGGAAAAGTTGATTCTTTTTTTTCATTTTTTACCTGTCCTATTTGCTTCATTTGGTGTGGGCTACGGTTGGAAAACTTCAAGACGATGTTTCCAGGTAGAGACGATGCAATTGGATTGCTCAGCATTTATTACGAACGAAATTAAGAGAATAGATGGATTGTTAGATAAATAAATGAACGAACGGATGGATGGACTCACAGAGAAGACCAAATAATAATGCTACTCCCGCTTTATGAAAGTGAACGCAGAAAATGCGACCCTCACACAGTTGGAAGGCGAGAGGGAGACAAATTAAGTTTCCTTCTATGTATTTACCTGAAGCCTAGAGCATGTAAACAAGTGCCTAAGTATTTTTTTTGTAATACTTTGACTGAGATGGCCAACAAGATTGTTATTTGCCATTAAAAAACTCTATTTTTCCCTGGCGCACAAGTTCTGACTACATCCCGTAGGCCGTAGTAGGAATAGGATGGAGGATGTATTTACACATACATACATACGTTTGCGATGGCAGGCCCTTTCTTCCTGTCTCTGAACTCCTCCTCTTGAAAAAAAACAAACTTTTTTAAGTATTGCTTTCCTCTTCCTTCATCATTCCTCTCGAACTGGGGAGGAAGATAAATAATAAATTCACTTTTTTCATCTATCTTCAGAAAACTTATCCATACCTTTTCTCCTGCCCATTCAACCCATCAACATAGCCATAGTAGAAAATAAACGCTGGCAAAACCATCTAATGAGTAGATTCTTTTCCAGTTTATTTTCTCCATTTTACATTAGGAATGCGCCCACTCCCTCCAAAAGAAAAGTTTTCTTTGGGTGGAAGGAAATTTTTTCCCCTATTTTTCTGTGCAAAAACATGTGTGTGGCAGTCAGGTTATTCACATCATCACTCCAGCAGCTAAAGCTAGCTTCTTTCAATCTCCTATGGCCTAATGGAAGGCCTCGATGGATACATATTGTGTTCATGTGAATGGGAAACCGGAGGCAAAAAAAATATTGGTGATAGGCCACAGCTCCCAACCCAACCCTCTTCCTTCATCATTCCTCTCGAACTGGGGAGGAAGATAAATAATAAATTCACTTTTTTCATCTATCTTCAGAAAACTTATCCATACCTTTTCTCCTGAGGCCTAATGGAAGGCCTCGATGGATACATATTGTGTTCATGTGAATGGGAAACCGGAGGCAAAAAAAATATTGGTGATAGGCCACAGCTCCCAACCCAACAACATCGCCAATTGTAACAACAACTTTCCACATTAACAAAAAACGACGAGAGAAAAAATGCTGGTGACATATTTGACTCTGGTTGAGATGGACAGGTTGAATAAAAAAAAAGGAGAAAGAAAAGATGGAAAGGGCATACCAATCCCACGTCCGTCCTCTTTCCTTATAAACCCTAGACATCACCCGAAAAAAATACATAAACTGTGGATGAGAGGAAAGTGAAAAGTGAGAAAGTAGCGTAAAAAATGCATGATCTATTGGATATACAAGCCTATTAATCCTCACACATGGATATTTACGCACTCGAATGGGCAGGCCCACGAGGGTTGAAGCCGTACTACCTCCATTAAAGATATAATATGTTCTTCTCAACTCCACCAGGAGCAGCAGCACGCCATTTACTTATTGGGTGGGAATCATGTCTCTGTCTGTGGCTGTCACTCTCAAGTAAATTCTTCGGGAAAAAACTTTTTTTTCGAAAGCTTATATTTGTCATGAAACATGCCTCTGAATGACTCCTTCCAAAAAAAATCACTTTTTGCCAACTCACGTGCAGGGAGTGTTTAAACAGTGCTCGTGTAAAATATGAATGAATATTGATGTAGGGAAGCATGTTGATGAGAGAAAAAAGGTTGAGCAGGTTTTGTTTTGATACTACGCGATGTCGTCGTCATCATCATCGAAACCTTAATATAGTAATCTGACACGGTACATATCATGTCTGAAAAGTTTTGCTTTCCTCTAAAATGTTACCTCATGCATTTCCATTCTCTCTGGTTGAATGAGAAAAAAATGGGGTGAAGTGCATAAACTTTTAGAAAAATAAAACTAATTTTTTTAGAAATTTTTTTACTAAGCCAACTTGCAAAACTTTTAATGGAGTTTATTCAGGTCTCTGGAAAAGTATATACAAGCTGTTTTTCTCGAGCAGCAATTATCCAAAGTTCTTATGCCAATAGGCAAGTGAAGTATTTGCCTGGTGCACATTAAAGGACAGAAATAAAATGCATTTGCACGTCCAGTTTGAGCTCATCATTTTCCAGCCTGAAAGCGTTTTTGATGGGTAGTTTGGCGTAATTTCGAAATACTTTTGGTGCATTGAAATGCAATTATTCTGTAATGATGATATTTTCCCCGCACATTTTTGCCCGGGCAACCATCGGACTCCATTGTTCCCTAAATCCCAAAAGCAATTTCTCAATGCAATCTATTGTCATTGGCAAGTTCCTGGATAATAGAAAAAGGAGCACACACACACACATCCATAATATCAGTAGTAATAATAATAAGAGAGCAAACCACACAACAACTATTGACTTGACCATTTGAAGGAAACGTCTAAAGCATTCCATTAGTACATATGAAGAAGACAAGGCCCAACAACAAAACAAGTTTCTCCACTTTCATCATTCCCTCACGAAAAAAGCAAGAGCTTTGGAGGAAAGTTGAGTGAAAAGGGAAACGTCGTTGTCTTACACTATATTGTCTCCCTTCTTCCAACACACAGAAAAGAACTTCTTTGTTCTCGAAGCAAAGGAAAGAAATGAGAAAAAATTCTTGAGGTTCTTAAATATTGTGCATTGCATCTATTAAAAGGGGGGAAAATTCTGCTGCGACTGTTGCTGCATCCTTGCACGTGTTCTTCGCGGACGTGCGCCAAATGTTCTGCCGATTCCTATTGAAAAGTTCCATTTTCTTACGAAGGGATATAGAGTGAGTCGAAAGCTATAGGAATTGTTTACGGTACGTGTTTTATTTTCCGGAGGTCCTATTTTCCCCCCGAAAAAAAACTTTTTTTTTTTGAGATACTTCTATTCTCGTTTGGAATGTACTACTTTTGTGTTTATTTTGAAAAGAATGAGAAATTTTTACTGCCATTTCTCTTCCCCTCTGCATGCTCACGTGCTATTGAGACCGTCACTTATTGTATTCCTTACTAATTCCTTTCTGTTGTGTTTGTGTGTACCAGCGCTGCGCGCTTCATCCATCTAAAATGAGGAGGAGAGGGACGAAATGAAAAATGTATATAAATATGTACTCCGGTAGAACGGGGAAGAAGTAACTTTTTTCCTTGTTTGCTACTGATTTCCTTTCGTCACTAACTAATTCTACAAAGGGAAAGGAAAGTATTTTTTTGTGTGTGGAAAACACTTACCTTCAAGTGATATTGAAAAAGGGAGGGAAATTGTTTTCCGAATATTAGTACGATTCAGTGGAGAGCTTACTTGAAGATGTGTAAATACTCTAGGATTTATACATGCTCCGTTCTTCGGCCTCCTTATCAAACAAAAAAAAATGAGTGAAATGAAGGTGATATAAAAAAAGAGAATCCCATTTAATGGCTTTCACATTTCCAAAGCTGAAGTAGACGCATCATCGATTAGATACTTTTTTTGGGCAGGAATGTAATGGTAAACATTGAAAGTGGATGGAGAAAAATAGGAAATTTTTTAGGCAAGATATGTTTTTAAAGCCCAACCTCAATACCATTTCCTATTTCAAGGAAAAGCCAAAAAAAGAGAATTGAACTATTTACTACAGACATTCCAGTTTAAGAGTGAGGAATATATTTTTTCGCAGAGAGTTCCCCACAAAACCATTCTTACCTCAGGTCCTTCTCGGAGGGAAAATGGCCAGAAAAGGTATTTAAGTGGTTAATCTGATGAAAAAAGGAATTTTTCGGGATAGTGTCTCCATTCTCCTCCTTCGTCAGAGAGACATGCAGGTTTTTCTTATCATCAACGCTGAGGAAATGATTTGTCAAAGCTAACAAACCTTTCGCAAGAGCCAATGAAGCGGCAAGACAGCTGAGTCACCGTTTCCTTTCTCCTACTCCTTTCTTCTCATTCCGAAAGGAAAACAAGAGAGAAGAGGACCGAAAAAAGAGGTCTTGGCATGAGTAACACGAATCACTCGCTACGCACACACTTATTAATACTAAGATCGTCTTTGTAAAGTGTAACCCTACCACCACCACTACCACCGCACTTGCCCAAAGTTCTCTTCTACTTCTCCTTTTCTTTGCACTGAACTTGATGCCAAAAAACTTTTAAAACCATTCTTCCCACTAGTCTGTAGCCTGGGAGAAAAGAGGAGCTCGAGCTCGGCGAAACACGTACGTACGTTTTCTTAAGACTAAGACTTTTCAAAGAAAATGCGGATTTTCCTAGAACAAGAGACTGATGACAATGAGCGTTTTAAGCCTGTCTCAGAATCGAAATGAGAAATATGTAAAAGATATAATGCATCAGGCCCAGAAATGTTCATATTACATATAATATTGGGATGACTCTATTCCTTCCTTATGACAACTTCCGAGTTGAATTCTGAGCAAAAAGAACTACGTGTGCATGGCCAATATAGCAATTAGCGAAATTGGTTGATGGTAGTGATAATAACGCAGCGAATACTTCGAGAGTTGGTTCTCTCTGCTCAACTCGTAAAAAAATCTCGCTTCTTCATTCTCGAAAAATGCAGGGAAATTTTCCGGACATCTTTTATGAATATATAGCGAAATACAACATGGAGAAAACAATTTGATTGAATGCGAAAATCGATGAAAGGAAACGCATATTTTGTCGGAAGAAATGCCTGAATAGGCAATTAAAAGAGTGCTTCATGCAAAAAAATAGAAAAGCCTGTCTTCGCATTTCACTTTGCTTCATCTCTACATACTCCGCGTCTGATACTAAACTTTTCTTCCTCTGATACTACCATATACTCACTCAAGTTCGTGTCTTTTGTTTGATGCTCCGTAGCATTCGTGATTTTGATACGAGAGATGAAAGAAGCATTTCACATTCATTTACGCATTTCTTTTCCTTTTCAGCTGTTTTCATTCTTTATGCCCAAGTTAATGCTCGCTGGAACGTGTAATGCTTAACATAAAATGCAACTGTGTATATTAGTACTAAGCGCCGCGGAGGTAAACAGGGATAAAGTTGAATGAATGCTTGCACATCTAGTATCCCGCTTTATATAGTCGATATGAAAAGCAATTACTAAGATTTGAAAATCTCCTACACCTGAGTCTCTGCAATCTTCGAGCTTTTATTATTCCGGATCTACAAGACCATTCCCATGTGGTAAAATGTCTAGGAACAAAAAAAAAGATTCTTGAAATACATAATAGCCGAAGGAGGAAGAGGAGAAGAGAATCTTAAGCAGATAATGAAAAGTGGATGGATACAATGTTTCATAGATCTCCCATCCAATTTTCATTCTCTCCACTTGCTAATAAGCATTACAGTCGAGTCAAGCCATTAGGAAATTTTGTGAAAATCTATAGGATCCCTGTTCCTCGTCGTACTTCTCCATTTTGAGAAAATAAGAGAGGAAAACAATCTCCAGAGAACAAAAAAACACACAAGGCAAAATGGACGAGTTTCAATCTCTACGAACGCAGAGCTATCACTATCCCCATTATTTGACTTTTACTTTATTTTTCAATTTTCATCTTCCTCTCACAGATTTCCCCGCTACTGCATAAGCCAGAAATATACAATTTTCAAATCTCTCTGCCTCTGCCTGCACCAAACTGTACAAACAATTGTGCTGAATGGGTGGATTGTAAATCAGGCATCATTATTTGAAACAGAAATAAAAGCAAAGAAAAAAAATATCTTGTGAGAGAAAATAAAAATCTCAAAATTGCCAATAAAAATGCATCCTAGGAAGGAAATATGCGCGGCAATAGTGGGAATTCATATTTCATGGATATTATTTGGGGAGAGGGAACCGCAGAAAGAAATCAAAAGAAATATATATATATTATGTGTGTGTGTGTTCTCTTCCTCTTGATGGTAACCCAATAGAGGGAGAATAATCCTTTTGCTAGACAAAAGAAGCATTTTTCATCTATCTCTCATGAATAAATAAGCACGAATAAAAGGGAAAAGGAAAAGTAAGGGAGAAACTTTTTCTTCTTTTCTTCCAAGTCGCAAAAAGTTTTTGGCTTTGTGTCTTGGTACATCAAGGAAATGAGGAAATGACAATGTGAAATAATTCTTCTTCTTCATGTGGAAATGGTTGCGTAACTGTGAACTATTATTATCATGATCATCATCATCAACACACTCTCACAACTTTCTTCTTCTTCTTCTTGTGACTCTTTCGCTCTTCTTTTTTTAGTGTCATTTCAATACAAACTTTTTTCTTCTTCCGCCGCCTCCTCCTCCTTTCCCCTCATTGTTTTTCATCAACCACCACCACATGATCATCATCATCATCATCTTTATCGTCATCATGCACCAGAACCATAACATTATCACACTATAGCAGCCACACCAAAAGGAAGAGAGTGAAAGTGAGAGAATCTGTTACATATTGATTTTTTATGTTGCATCACCACCACCACCACCACCATCGTCATCATCACATCACACCATCTTCTTCTTATTCTTCCTCTTTCTCTCTCTCTTCCGTTTTTTTTGAATCGTTTCAAAATCCTATATTTCTCCCTCATCATTATCGCCTCTTTCTCCCATCAAGTCTCAAAACACTTATTGGTGAAATCTGTGGAGAGTTGGGAAGCCATTGCGATTGCTGAACTTTCTGATGGAGAAACTTTCTTAACGTTTCATTCCCACGGAATATATGTAGCTGTCAAATTTTTATGTAGCCATCCTTTTCCCTAAATCATCTGACTTGACTAGTGCAGAGTAGTGCACACAGAGACAGAGCAGCAGAGCACTGAAAGAGAAAAAAAATAAGTTGGAATTGCAGCAGCGTTCGTTCCTTGTTCTTCCGTTCCCCTTTTTTCTTGTCTATCACTTCTCCAGCTATGTATGTGAATTCCCAGTGCATTTTCACTTCATATAATTCGAATTCAGTGCCCTCAAAATTAGCCTTTCGTGCATGGTCACCATCAAAAACAAAGATTTTTTTATGGAGGAAGTAATAATATCAAATAAATGCACAACTGCCAGTTGTCACAATCAAAAAATGAACAAATGTTTTACGTGTGCTTATACACGCTCTACAACGTTGGTGGCGGTAATAAAGTAGGGAAAAAAAGATATATTCATTTTGTAGGGTTCAGTGAATGGCCCTCCACATCCTCCACGTTATATATTTGCCTGAGCAAAAAAAAGGCAGACACACGCACGTGTGAATTGTGAATCGTTCCTCCATTACTTTTATAGTGCTAAGGCCACTACTACTACTTGTACTACTGCTGCTCGATGTTCTTGCTACTGCGTGTCAAAAGAGTATGATGGTTTGAAAACATCACATATTTTATTCCAAGTTAAGGTGTCTTCTTTGACAGGTCATTTTCTCAGCGTTTTTCTCCCTTCACAGAATGGTGGATTGCAGTTTAGTCGTTGTTTTCCTGGAAGTTACAAAAACAGTTTTATTTTCCTGCCTTGTCTATTTTTTTGAATGAATAAGGCAGCAAAAAAAATTAGGGAGCATAAATAGGTAATATGGATGGCTATAAATGAGGATTGACGCTTGTACACAGGAATTTCTATTCTCACTATCAGTGGGAAAGCAATTTTGGTTAATGGAAATCCTATAAAAGGGTTTCCTCTCAGTTAATAAAAAATTAACACAAGTAAGATCTTAACAATAAACTGCGTAATTTTTTTGGGGGGTTGACGACAGTTCAGTTTGTTTTTCTTTTCTGGCATTCATATCCATGCAGTGTTGATTGTTCCATGCCCTCGAAGAAATTAACTATGCATGTTGAAAGCGCTATCATCGCGAAATAGGGGATTTAATTAAAGTTGAACTGAAGTGAGGTATTTCATAACTTTTCATTTCCTCCGCGGAGATAAAACCAAGTCAGGAAGGGCGATAAATGTGTGTAGCGATTTATATTTCTTGAGAATTTTGTAACAAAAAATGACGAGTGGGAAATTTAATGCAGAGAAATGTTGTGGACAGCAATACCTTTTTTGAGGGAAAACGGTGAAGTGAACTACATCCTCCTTATAAAAATTGCAAAAAACCCTCGTAATTCATCCAACAGTCCCACTTTATTTTGTGGAGAATTTTAGATACGTGTAATGAAGGAAATAAAGGTGGTATTTAGTTATTTTCGAACATTCATTTTTATCTCCTCCTACATCTTATCTCTCATAATAAATCTTGGAGACATGAACGCTGGGAAATAAGAAAGTATATATGTATGCGAGCTTAAAGTTTTTCTCTGCTGTATTTCCAGTGAAATCGTATTGAAGCATCTGGACGAGAGAAAAAAATTTGGGAGTAAACAGAGCAACACGCATCTCTTCAAAAATAAAAATGGCTACATGTTCATGTCCGTTCCGATTTTCCTGAAAGTTTCCTCCACTGAAAGATAGTGTGACTCAATGTTATCAACACGTCTAGAAGAAAAAAGTTATATTTATTTACCTTCGTCATGTTTTAGATTCCCATCACATTCTATATATCTTTCTCCCTTCCTCCTTTTCTCTCTTTTTTCCTACGTTTCCTTTTCCTGTTGTAGATTTCGCAGGAGGAAAAGTTGCTCGTGTTTTTTAACTTCCTCTACTCCACTTGGAGGAGAAAACGAACGTATCAAAAAAAGGAAGATTCGTTCTTGGAAATTCTCAAAAGTGAACTGTGCAGTTTAAGAGTAACAAGAATGTGAAATGATGAGTAAACTTTACTATATCTTTTTAGTGGATTTTGTTTGGAGAAAAGAGAAAATTACTTTGTGTTTGGGGAACTTGAATTGAACTGAGCTGAAGTTTCAGGTAGGAAGAAAGAGTTCACAAGTACATTTGTCATATTTGTACTACTAAAGTAAGAGAACATGATCATCATCATGATGATACCTTTAGAACGAACCAATTTCCCTTCGCATTCACGAGGAAAAAAAGTGGAATACAAATGTAGGGAATGAAAGCCACAGGATACAATGAAAATGGGGAGAGATGAGAGGATGGGACATACATGCATAGTTCATTCTTCATTCCTCGACAATAAGTAAGCTCACAATGCGTGTATGGGGAACCAAGTGATATTAAACTTGTCAAAGGCCTCCTCCAACTTTAAAGCTCTTCCCCAACTCCCTGCTTCTTCATATATGAGGTTTCTTCATATAAATGACGCATATTTTTCCTATATATTTTATTGTGCTGAGTAAAGGATACGAGGGCAAATTTTTGTGTTTACTTTGGAATAAAAAAACTGATACAGACAACATTTCGCTTTCCTCTCCCCCACTACATTTCATTCACTTTATGATCATAAAAATAATGCTTACACAGTTAAAATGCCTCAAGCTTCTAAATCTTCACTGCATTATTAATATTGCTCTGTGTACATATACATATATCGGCATGACTCCTCCGTACTGTTCCCAACATTTCCTCCAAATTTATTTATGCGCGAAGAACAAACTCTTTTTGCGGGGAAAGCTCTGTTTAGTTCAGCCAGCCCCAGTCTGGGAAAACTTGTAAAACGGGAAAATTTGCTTTGTCGATTCTGTCACTGATAACGGCTCCACATCCTGGTTTTGATTAATTTCCCTATCTGAGTTTGATATCTTGCCCAAAAAAAACTTTACATGTTATACGAACATGCTTTACGTGGGCATAATTTAATATCAATAAAACCAGATACTTTTACATGCATAGTTGTAGTAGAACGTTAGGTAAACTTCATGTTCTGTGTAGCATAAACTTTATTCCCAACTTCATTCCACTGCCACCATTACCGCATTTGTAGTAGAAAAAATCGCTTACTACAAGTTGTAAATATGATGATTATTACTGCATGCCGTTGCCTTTGCCATAATGCCATATATGCCATGTAAGCATACATGTATTCCAGTTGGAAAGAGAGGCACGATCCAATTCGACTTCTGGAAGCGGTGGGAGGGAGGGAAGGGTTAAATCCTGCGAAATGGGGAATTCCGTGCTCCTACGTTTTCCCATCATTTCATCATCCGGGTGCATGTACTAATTTTATTAGGTTTATGCAAATAACGTCACTCTTCAAAAACTTGTGTTGAAACATGTGCGTGCTTTCATTAAAGCTCGTTGTGTGTGGTAGGAGTAGGAGTAGTAACACTCTAAACTCCTTTTTTATGAGGATTGTTGGATGCTTATGAATGCACAAAATGATATAGGATAGGATGAATCAAATCTATTCCAGATTTCATTTCAAATCGCTAATGCACTTGAGCATGACTCCACATCCACATAAAATATTTATGGAAGGAAGAAAATGCGGTCGCGCAAAATGCAATTATGTATTCCATTTCGCATTCAATCCATCCATACCGGCTCATATAAAGTGTCCCTAGCATTGTTAACGGGATCCTTTGTTCGTAAATATTGTGTCCAATGCCGATAGAAGAGCAGATAAAAAAAATTTGATGAATGCTTGGAACATATGTACATATAAGAGCTTAGGTTCGGCTATGCTTTCACTCCAGTAATTTTCCTCTACTGGCAGCCATGATGTCATCCAGAAGGTGTATTTTTGGGCATCTAAGCAACTCTGTAGAAGGCTCTTCATGAAACCTAATTATAGTCTGAGATCTGCTCCTGCTTCCACCGAGATTTTGGACGTGATGTAGTGTAGTTCCCCGAAAATAGAATAAAAAGTATTGTAAAATGCTGACAACTACGCGAAATCGAATTAAACTACTTAAGTGAGATTTTCATTTTCCGCGAATGGGATTTCCCGGTAAATCTGTAGATTTATTTTTGCAAAGGACATTTCAGATCCCTCATTAAAGCAGTAACTGTGTAGAGGTATATTGCTTGCTGATGCAATGCAATACCTATTTCCCTTTAATCAAATATGAATCACGTTTAATGGGCTGTTGGTGAAATACTTAGGTAAGCTGTAGAGGTTACTGAAGGCTCTTTAAGCTAAGTTCTGGGTGGGTTCATTCTCTCATCTCCACTTTCAAATAATAATTCTCAGTAATTTATGCTACGCTTCTTTATGGGTAATAATGACGAGCGTAATGGGATTATCTGCTTAAAAATATTTCCCTCGGGCTATTAAGCAAGTCTAATAAATATCCACATGAATAAATTTCTATGATTCTCTGATTTATCTTCCCTCCACTGTGTTTTTTTTATATTCTTTGGAATTAAATAACACATTCCACTGGAACTAGAGTATTTTTTTCATTAATACGTATCATCTCACTACATCTACTGCTAGTATTTTTTTCCTTGTGCAGCTTATTTTTTTGGCTGGATGAGTAAATTGCCACGGGGAGAAGCTCCATACATGCATACTTATTAATATTAAGTGTATGTATGTATGTATGTATGTATGTATGTTCATAATAATCATCTGAGATTTTGGTTAAAGGCAGAATGTTGAAATTCCCGAATCTAAAAAAATCCTACAGACAATTGCCTTCTTCTTTCAATTATATTCTTTGAAAGCGTTGATTCTCATTTAAGACTTTCTCCGAATTCCACTACACAGAAAAAAAAATATTTTACGGGTTATTACATTGCACATGAATTAACACGCAGTAAATGCTTGCTGAAATGCATATATTACATGGATTTTCCAGAAAGGATTATTATTATTATTACGGAGGAACGAAGCATAAAAGCAAGAAAGATTTCATTAAAAGAGGAAGCATTGTATGCATGCCTACTTAAATACATACACACATACATACATGCATACATTCGCGAGGAAACAACATAAACATTTTAAGAACTCCAGCGAAAATTCATATGAACCATGTTGAGTAACTTCCTGCCTTGAGCCACAACATAAAATGAGGACGAAGCGAATGATGATGACGACGAAGACAATGAAAGAAAAAAAGCAAGTCCGAGAAAGGTTTTCACCCTTTCTACTCTCCAACTTCCTTTTTTGATTACACAACAAGGAAGACTACTCTAAAGTGGCATTTTAATAGTAGTTTTACGAGTCGTACAAAATATTAGCAAGAGATTTGCCAAGAAGCTCAAGAGGAGAAGGAGAGAGAGGGGGAGAAGACAAGGAAGCCTACAACTTATTATGTTATGCTGTTTCAATGAAAAAAAACCAGCCAGAGAAACAGGTTTGTTTACTCATGCAAATGAAGGATAAACTCATGTGCCAGACGCACTGCAATTATTTTCCCATTTTAGAAGGAATTCGTGCTCCTACATACATGTCATTTCACTTTGTTAACTTTCATTCCAGTAAAAAAACTTTGTTTTCTCCAAGTACGTATGAGTGAAATAGGTGTAGATTGTAGATGCCGACTTCAATCATACCTACCTACCTAATTCCACAGAGAGTAAACATTGGTAGAATGTTGGAAGAGGGTTGGCTGGTGTGTGTGTGTGTGTGTGTGCGGTGCGGTGAACACAATAACATTTTCATGACGATCATTACTTTTTAATATGTCTATTATGAAAGTACCTAATCTTCAGTCGCTAGTTTGTATTGTGAGTGAGCACCAGTTTAAATCACTAAGCAGCCTACCGTCTATCATCCTCATTCAAATTTCTATCATTTGACCTATTAAGCATGATCATCATATCATGTAATGTGCAAAAATATAAACCATTCTCTCTTCTGTTCCATTCAAAACTTCATTTTTTATAGAATAAGTGAACACAACGGCCTGGTCTGACCTGAACAAACAATACTGTTCTAAAGTAGGAAGAAAGCTGAGGAAAAATTTATAAACCGGCAACTTTCACTGGGAGAACCTTCTTTCCCTGCTTGTGCATTCATTCACATCAATTTTCCTCGCTCCTCTTTTTCATTTCAGCGCTGAATCTTCTCGGACGAGTTGAGCCCGCTCACATTACATAACCACAAGTTTCCTCCTTTTTCCTCAGTGAAACTGGAAGGAATAAAGTGTGAAAGATAAGGCGATTACTACTTCAGTACACTGCTCCTGCTGCTACATTTTTTTAAAGTTTGGGATGGGAATGCAGGAGAGGGAAAAAAGAAATGGAATATATATTCTTGTCCGTAAGATACTACTTGTTATTGTATATTACTTCCATCCATCATATGATGAATGCATGAATACTAGAAAACTACATAATATTTCCTCTCTCTCCCTTCTCTCTTCTTCACCCTTTCCGCCAAAGAGAGTGGGAGTAGTCAAGTTGTGGAAGATGAAAATGAGGAGAGAGAGAGAAGAAAAAAAAAGAAATTTCCCTCAAGATGAAACAGAAAAAAAATTGGAGAGAAATCATCATAATACAACACTGCATACTGCATGTAAGTTGATACAAGGTAATAGAATAGAGTATATGTTCTCTGGTAGGTTGGTGTGGGCTGAGGAGGAAAAAGGAGACGAAGGAAAGTGCTCATTCTGTGGTTTTTTCTCCTCATTGCCGCCGCCAGTTGAGTAGTATTATATTGGTGAAACCATTGAAGGGAAGTAAGCCTTGAGTAATAACATCCTCAAGACAAGACATAGGTATATATACGAGATGGATAATATTATGGATATACGCCTACACCACTCAAAAGGGGAGAGCATTTTTCTCTAGATTTGTATCTTATTTAGAACTACTCTCCATTTTCAAGAAAAAAAATGGGGGAATACGTTATGTTATGTTATGAAGTGAATACGCAGTAAAAATGGGAATGAATATCGTCCGAAGACATCACATTATTACTCCTTTATGTCCTATGATTACTTTGGTGTGAAATAGATATCTTCATTTCCCCATTTTCCAACATTACTTCACATTTTTATGAGAGTCTTTATTTCCATTGCTACTGCTGCTGCTGCTCCTGTTACCACAGTAGTCATGGAATGAAAAGAAAGAAGCCTTACAAAAGATTGTCTTTCTTGTGAGGAGGGAAAAAACACTGCAAATTACAAGTGGAGAGCGTGAATGACTACTCTCCATATATTTTCCCTGGAATGGCTAAACCTGTGTTTTTATTATCACATTGATAATAAAATGGAGAAAAAACGAGCCAGTCGTATATATATATTATAATCGTTTTATGCAAGCGACATTTAACCAAGATTTCCCAGTAAACCATCACTCTCACCGCAGCTCTCACAGCCTGCCGGAGCTTGCTTGACTCCATTCCTCCTAAACTCTATATGTTGCTGAGGTATTTCTTAAAATCTTTTTAAGATTGAAATTATGATAAGGACAAAATAAATTTTCTCCGAATTAAGTATTTCCTACGTGATACAAAAAAATGAATGTGAAATTTAAACAAGACAAAAAATTCCATTTCCCTTCTTCTTGCCAATTTTCAAGCTACTTTATAGGAACGAACCTTTTGGATTTCTTTCGGCACCACCACACCACGGACACATTGAAATAAAAATCCGGGGAAAAACATTAATGACAAAATTATTTCAAAGTAGCGCCCACATCAGTAAAATAATTCTTGCGATATAGTAATGCTGTCCCGAAAGTCCAATTAATATTTTTTCTCTTAAAAAAGTACTCGACTTCTCCCTCAGAGAGTCATCGCATTACCCGAGGAAAGAAAAGATCTTCTATACTTACTACATTGGGAGATTGCAGTTGATGCACACATTTTTCGACGGCAAAAAATGTAATCCCAAACAAGAAGCTCATATGTCGAACCCGTCCACTTTTTATAACCTTTTTGACACACAAGAGCAAAGTAACAAATCCTCGGAGAGTGAAACTTGAGTATTTTTTTCCACTGGAAAGTAGTATAGTATTATCCACACTGTAAGCATATTCAATCCACGCTGATTTTTTTTCGGTATAGCGCTGTGTTGTTGCACTACATTTACTCCGATGCCATAACTTGAGAATCCAGACTGTGCTATAGTTGCATGTAGCAATGCTGCTGCTTCATGGCATAAATCCAATCTTGGAAAGGAATATCCACCTCCTAAAGGGTCATCCAATTTTTTCAAGTCATTCAACCTTGGAGAAGAGAAAGAGACTACGAGACGGAAAAAATTGAGAGGAATATTTTTTTTCCTCTATCTTTTGGGATCCAAAAAAGAAATGATATGTGAACCCGAAATAGGTTTGTTTTATTAGAATCATAGATTATATAAAGAAGGATGTGTTCAGTGAACCTAGTCACCGGTGTTGCACAAAGTGCCTAGGGAAAGGTTTTTAACAGACAAAATAAAGTCAAAAGGAGAGAAAATTATGCTTCATGGAGTAGTTGAATAGAGTTGGATGTCTCTTCTGAAGGATAGTCCTCCTTGAAAAATATTTCTTTTCAGAGCGTGTGTTTGCAAAGTTTGATAGGATTCTGTGTAGATATTTTTCATGGGAATTATAGAAGTCCTATTTATTATCCTTGACTTACAGATACTCTCCTCGTCGGTATGAATTCTGTTGCAGCTGCATTGTCTCAAAAAATAATACGTAATATTTTTGACTCACTTTTCCCTGCTCCTTGCTCTGTAAACTTGTATGTACCTATATTTTGAGTAGGAAGGTATTGGACATAATTCAGGATGAATTAGGGTCTTAGAAGACATGAAAAATGTGTTCACGCATTCCCTTGTCATAAATCCTTTTGTCGGATTTGAAGTGACAATTGTCACAGCAATTGCTTAAGGGGGAACGGATCTAAAAAGTGGGGGAAATATGATAAGTGTGACAGGCTGGTTGAGTTTGACAAGGGTAAAAATTACCAGCGTGAAGAAATATGTGCGATCTAATCAATCCACTTTCATATGGAGAAAGTTCATGTGAAGAAGCCCCACTCGTATTCGTATTATTGCGCATGAAAACCCAGAATCAAATCCAAATAGGTTCATTTCATTAGCCATCGAAATATGTAATTCCGAGAACGAGTTGTGAAAAAGCAGTGCATTTGGCCAGGATAATAAAAACTTGTCAGTTTTTAAAATAATGATAATATTAATAGTAAGAATAATAGTAAGAATGAAAAAATTCGGAAGCCGAACTACTGAAAGGAAAAGGAACACATGGATAGTCTTACATTCTAAACAATCTTTCACCAAAGAACTTTCTACAACTTTCACCTCCATCAAAAAAGGAATGAAGCTTGCGAAAATTCGTTTGGGAAGAGAGGGAGACTCTCAGACTTTAATATTCTGCCTTTTATTAGCATATTTTTAATTAGTGCACACACCTTGATTAATTCCCACGACCGCCACTGTTTGGCTTAATTCACGACCTGGAGAATGAGAGTGGTGCATTGGTATACGACTAGTAAATGTTTCTGAAAAAAATCGTTAATATGAATGAATTTTTTTGACTTTGCCAGATGCCAAAGAAAAAATGGAATGGCTAGTAGCAGCAACAAGCATTTATTCATTTCAATAGTGCTAGCAATGGGAGCAATGCTGTCCAAGGAACATGGGATCACAGTTCTGGGAATCAACTTCGTCTGGGATATTTTTATTCATCGTCATTATTTCATCAGGTAATACAGATAATTTCTTCTTCTTCCAACAAATGAAAAGAAAAGGCTACAGATGATCAAAAAAATGCACGCATTTCAGCCAAATTTGAAGCTTTGTGAGTGAACGAGTGTTGTTTGCACACATGGCCTCTGTTTCTTTCCTTGGGACCATTTACGGACGGGTTTTTGTTTGCCTATACTATCGCAATGTTTATTTTTCATCAGCATCATGATTTCCTTGATTTTCCCCCTGAAACATACACATAATAATCATCGTGAGTGTAATCACGATTATCATCGGAGTCCACAAACAAGTGGGAAGAAGAGGGAATGAGCAACCGCATCATCATCATCTTCATCATCGCCATGATCATGATCATGATCATCGTCATCATCATCATCATTGCTCTCGCCAATATCATCACTACCATTATCAGCCACACTCACAATGATTATCAGCTCGAACTGTAGTAGTAAAACATTCCAAATAATATCCCTTTGTTCCACACATTAGAATTCATCAGAAGTTCGTCTGCAGGGAAGCTTCTCGCATCAACAACTACAGTACATGCTGCCTTGTCTTGCTTCCAGCATAAATATAATATGTATATATTCATTTTTCAAGCCGTATACTATACCATTTGGGGGAGTAAAAAAAAGAAAGTAAGAAGTAACTCATCTCCTCGTATTATGAAGAACAAAAAGGGGAAAAAAGTAGATCATCATTATATGTACCTCTCGTATTCGTACTTCTCAATGAGAAATCCAAATCAAGAAAGACAAAGGCAGAAGAAAAGGTACATCTCATCCCATTTATTCCTATAGGTTTTATGTATCTACAAGAATTTTTTTTCATCAAGTTCGTGTTGAAACTAACTAGAAGAGAGCACAAGCAGATTGCACGTACAACGGCTCAAAGCAACGTAGTAGAGTGCCAGTGAAGGAGTTTGGTGTTGCATAAAAAATTACTCGTTTTTTTTCTTTCTACTTTGCATCATTGCTCAATACAAGTATCTTTCCTTTTGTGTGCTGCTGCATGATCAAGAATTTCCTTCCTTTTCCTCTCTTTCCAGATCTTGTTGCTTCTTTATGTGCTTTCACTTTACAAAAGTATCGAAGTAAGATTGCATCTTTCCCTATATAATATTTCAAGTTCTCCCTACATCCGTTTTTTTCTGCTGAGCTCTGAAAAAAAGGATTTCTTTTTATGCTGATACCAGCTAATACAAAGCTGAATGCGCTTTTGATACAGATTATGCTATAAAAAAGTATAATTTCTTGTGACTCGTCGAAATTCTTTTCTGCGATGCAAGTTCCTTTTCCCGGACGGAAAATGAAGTGTATACAAGAAGATCACGTAGTAGCCTTCTCTTGTTCATGTTTATTCTTTACTGACTGCTTAAAAGAAGGTGAAGAAGCTTAATGGAATGAATATTAATAAGAAGTCCTACTACAGCATACTTTGTTTTTTTGTCTGTTTCGTCCTCCAGCTATATTACAATGCGCCAGATAACTACGGAGATGAAGCAGGTGCTAAGGAGACTTTTCTTCCTAGCTTGTGGGGTAAGTTTTTTTTAAACTGTTCACTCATTCGCTTCGTACAATTAAAGAATTCTCATTTCGACGGTAGAATAAATTCATTTTGAGTTATCTATCCAGAAGACAAAAAGAAATAATAGTTTTTTCCCTATTGTTATATAGAAAGTATTTTCATAGTGCATACTACTTTCTCCAAGTGGAAGAGAATGCTTTCATCTTTATGAATATGAACATTTGTTGACTCTGTCGAACAATGCTTTAAACGATTGTGAGGGCTTCGAAACTTTTTCTAGAGAATAAAGTTTGTAAAGTTTCAAATTTAAATTTGCACTTCTCAATTTTTAAAAGGCCCGTATTCAATACTTTTTCTTTCGGAATGAATTGAAAAGAGAAGAGAAACTTTGTTCTGAACGCAAGGTATGCCAAGCCACTATCTAAATATTTGAGTCCTTTTCCTAAAAAAGTTAATTTTTGACTGAATGAATGAATGAAAAGTAGATGAAGGAGGATCACATTACGCAAATATTACAATCGGAGTGGAAAGAGAGAGATAAATGAGTAAAGGGGATAGTGAAAACATTTTCGCCATCGTCATGCATACATAGAAAGCAACCTGCCCGGTCACTATAAAAGTTATTTTTCCTCTGAAATCATGGAAAGAAGGAAAATGCTAGCATTGTATGGAGGATGAATATAATGAAAGTTTGGAGAAAGTTCTGTTTCTATTCAAAAAATATGTATGTAGGTATGCCTCTTTATCGGAATATAAAATGAGAAAGTGAACTTCTAAGCTTTGGAAGGAAAGGACGCAAAAATACCTGCTTAACTTTGTTTTAAAATGCAGAGAGAACACGAGCTTCCCAATTGTTTCATAAATAAATGATAAGAGTCTTACTGAAAAGTAGTAGCACTCACTTTACAACCACTTGAGAAAAATGGATAGGCTGGGAGTAGTCTCCTCTTCTTTTTCTTCGCCGGAGTTAGTCATGGATGCAGCCACCTGCTCAAAAATAAAGAGTAATTTTTCGCTCTCTCAGATGTTGGAAAAAGGCTGTGGAGTTACCGTAACAATAAATTGTTTTGATCAGAGATTCCACGTTTTAACAAATCTCTGATGTACACAAGTGTTTGTACTACCTCTTCCTTTCACTTCCTCTCTCTCTCTCTCTCTCTCTCCACGTCCTCAGGAGGGATGGAATAAGCTCGTAAAATAATAGGTAGTACTCTTGCATACAAACAGACTCATTCTCAAATGTTTTCTCTTCAAGTCTTTTTTTACCTGCATCTTCCTAAAGCTTGGCGAAGGAAGAGGAAGACGACGACGGAAGAAAGGCATATTCAATTTATTTTTGGAGAGTGTTTTCTTAAATGGTACAACTTTTAAGTATCCAACGTAGCTGTTGTGATAGCTCTACACTCAAGAATGTAATATTGTTTTTGCGGTGGTAGAAGAAAAGAGATTTTAAAGTGTTTGTCGTATTCTTATTTCTAGGCATTTGCTCTTGTTTGCTTTCGTATCCTGATGCTTCAAGGGTCTCTGCCCCAGTTCTCGGATCAAGACAATCCAGCATCTTTTACAAGATGCAAATACACCAGGTAATAATAATATGTAACCAAATACTCTCGCCCTCCAAAAAAATACGAAATTGATTTCCCAGCCTTTGTATTCATGACATAATGAATTGACCTGGAAATGTTTCACCGTGAATAGTAAATCCTGGAGTCAAATATTTGCCTGGGATTTAGCCTGACGAGAAACTGCTACACATTCATTTTGATTGGATTTGTTCCAGATTTCGAACATTTGCATACTTGCCTGCTTTCAACTTTTGGCTTCTCCTTGCACCCGTCTCTTTGAATTACGACTGGCAAATGGGTTCAATCCCATTGATATTGAGCTGGACGGACAATCGAATGCCAATTTCTCTGATTTTCTATGTTATTCTTATCGCGAGCTGTTTGTATCAATTTGTAAAGGTAAGTTGTCGGCGGCTTTCATGTAATATGTACTTATTTATAGTAAAGCTAGATATTTTACTGCCCCTTCCTAACGCTTTTTAGAGCCAAAGGCCTGCAGAATAAACACAAATAGTTGGAGGCGCATTGCTCAAAAGATTGAAATACTCACAGATATTACTTTTCTCATTGCTCGAACTATGTTTCGAAAAATAGATGAGTATTTTTTCTCTGTACGACGTTTCGAAACTTATTTAATGAACAGGAGGAAGTATCAATGCCCACACTTTCTAAAATTATCTTGGATGAAAGAGAGAAGCAAAATCAAAGGAAGGACTAACTATATGAGAAAATGTCCTATAATCAAGCGTCGGCAGAAGCCAGTAGTTCCTGTATCCCATTTTGTGCCTCATTGTGTTGACGGAAGTCTGAAGTCAATGATTCCCTCAGGAAAGAAAAAAGTCGAGAAAACTGATGAAAACCCTCTCGATCCATGCCCTTTTGCGTGGCACCTTTCCCCAACTTAAGAGCCCGTTATAAAAGAACGAAGTTTTCCTTTTCATAAGCTTTGTACAATTTCAAGGGAGGAAAATCATTTTGATCGATCGACTCATTGAACTCGAAAACTGACTCTTTTTTTTTATAAATTCGCAGGGAGAAACTCGTCGGGATGTGCTTGTAGCTTTGACGTTCCTCATCATCCCATTTATACCAGCATCGAATCTACTGTTTCGTGTTGGATTTGTCGTCGCAGAAAGGATTCTCTATATTCCAAGGTAAACTTCGGACAGACCTTCGAAAAAAAATAACTTTCATTGTGATGAAAGACATGTATGTAGTAAACGTATTCCATTCACTCTCTGGGAACATGGTACGCGGGAAAAAAGTTTCGTTTCGGAAGAAAATTAAAAATTTTTGAGGAAATATTTCATGAGTTATAATGATACCACTACCACCGCTACCCTTATGACTAGTACTATATTTGGGCGAGAAAAGTTTTTAATGGTAAGGTAAATAGAAACAATGTACGCGGAAACTTTGTCTCAATAAAACAAGACTTGGAAGAAGTTAACCTTTTTCAGGAGTAAAAGTAGCGACAGCTTCTACGTAGCTAAGCAGGTGAAGAGAACAAGCAAGTCTGAACACTTAAGTACCTAAGTCCGTGTTCTTCAAGATCAAGGAAAGAACAAAAGACGGGAGTTTACATTGCTCACATGCCTATTACCCATTACTAAAGCCGCTGTAGCTATATAGTCATGAGCTGAGCCAAGGTTTTGATATGGTTTGAGAGCTAAATACGTCTTCTTTTCAAGAATGGTTTAAGTCTTTGCAAGAAAATTGAACAAGAAAGAATGAAGGAACAATAGGAATTTAAAAGTTACCCTTCAGAAAAATTTATTTGATAAAAATGTCTAAGGTCAAAACAGGAGAGTACAAAAAGAAAATCAAAAATTCTTGAGGAGTGATTCAAACTAACAAGTTGAAAGAAGCCCGGGAGGGTAAGAAAAAAAGCTACCACTAGGAAAAAAAACTTGTTGACATGTGCTAGATCAATCTGGTTGTCTCTCGGGAATGTTGTTTTCAAAATGATGTTTTCTTCCCTTTCAAGTCCATAGGTATTTCTTTTTTTTAATATAATTCATTGTTTTCTAAATACTTCCGTTTAGAGTGAGAAAGTTTTTCAGAGTATTTTTATGTGCAATAACTTTTAGAATTTAATGCATCAAAGGAGATCTTCCAAAACATAAATTAGAATGGAAGGCAAACGTGCAATAAAAATGTTCCACTTTCTTTCTTTAAATTTTAATAAATTTATGTAGGCAATATTCTCGGTCCCTCCATAGCTCCCTCTTTTCTCCTTCCACTCTGCAAAACTTTTCCATTTTGCAGAAAAGGCTGGTCATCCTGAACAGGAGAATTTTCTCCCATAAAAATGAATTAGTAGGTTTTCAAGGAAAACAATAGAATCACTGATGAAGAAGAGCTGTTGTGCTGAAGTGAAAATTAGATTGGAGCTAATTTTATTCATAAACTGAGAGGAATGTATAGAAAGCAGCAGCTACAGGTCTACGGCCCAAACTCCTTCATTTGCCCGGCCAGAGCACAACAGAAAGTCATCAAATTATATAGTGAAAAAAATATATTTCTATTGTTACGTGCGGCGTGTTGCACACGCCTCCACTTTGTTTTCTCGACTAACTTAAGTATTCATGAAATAAACCCGTTTTCATTCCACCCTCCTCGCAGAGAATCGTATGCACGAATGACGACACAACTAATGAAACTCGGAAGAATAGGAGGATTTAGTGAATATTCACGGATTGTCCGAGTTAAAATGAGTGAGCAATAATGGAATGAGAGGATTCCTACACAAATAGGTACATTTTATTATAAAAGCTTAATTCTTTTAGAATGCAAGGCATGTGGCACAAACAATAAATATGGTTCCCGCTTCCTTTTTTAGGGAGACGGGAGGGAAAAAATCTCGTTTTTTGTCTAGACAGACAGGGTAATTTCATAATAAAATAACAGTAAATTTTCGTTTAGTGGCTGGGACAAGAAACCATAGACAGTGATATATATTCAAGCCATGAATGCCGGAGATGATGGTAACCAAGTGAAATACGAGCTTACTCTGCTCATTCCGCAAACAAAAACGTGGCGATTCCTTAGGCAATGCTTTTGAGTTATATCCGGATTTTATGGAAGGTGTCTGCTCTGCTCTCGCCCTATGGTAATTTTGGAAACTGCTTGGAACACAAGCGGAAAAGGTGGCTACAGATATAAATTTATTTTTACTAATAATAATATTTTATCACTTGCAATGGCAACGGCTTCCTAGGCACATGCTCAAGAGAGGCAAATCCTGTTCATATGAAATCATTCATTAAATAAATAATGTATCTTATCCCAGGCCATTCACAAGATGAGTAGGTAGTATATCTTTGCTCGGAAACAGGATTTCTAATGAATGAACGATATCAGCCACTGATTATATTTCCCTGTGGTCATCTAAATGCATTAAGAGCAGCATTTTTCCCACTTTCGAGTTCAAAGGATTCATTATGGGAGCACCAGTGAGGCGAGGTGAATGAAGAAAAATGATGTTTTGATTTCGGTAATTGCACCGGCGAGATAGTCTCCGAGAGGGAGTGGATGGAATTATTAAGAAAGTGTGATTAAACGCATGATTTATTCATTCGTTTTTAATTGTAAGTACAAAAACTAATATATCAAAATGGCTTTTGACAGCTTTGGTTTCAGCCTTCTTGTGGGTGCTGGCGCGGAAAGAATTATGAGTCTGAAACAAAAATCTGTGCAAGTCAACTTGACCAAGATTTTCCTGCTTCTTCTTCTCACCACTTTTGCGTACAAAACGTGGGTTCGAAATCAAGACTGGTGGAGTCGGGAGTCTCTCTTCACGTAAGAAAAACTGGAGCTTGATAATATGTCGAATTTGGTGGAGGAACTATCGTTTGTAAATTACTTTATTGTAGTGGAAATTTAAAATCCTTTTCTTAAGCATTTTCCGTTTCTCCGCCTTTCTAAAAATCCTTTTCATTTTTTTCTTGAAACCATAGAGCAACTTCGTTTATTTGCTTTCACGTCTCGTTCAGCTTCTCACTCTTTCCTTGCGCTGCTTCTGATGTGTCTTGTTTTCTTTCTCGCCTTCCTCCCAACTCCTCGGATGCATTAGAGAGTCTTTTGCCGTGTAGCACGTCGGCTGTGTGCATCTGGCCATCGAGCAGAAGATGAAAATGACAATAGCATTGAGAGACAACTTTAATGTATAAACCTGACTTGGAAAGACTTTCTCCCAATAAATAAAAGAAACTGGCTGAGCTGGAAAGTTGAGTGACTAGCATAAAACGGGTCTCTAAGACGCAGGAGTTCAGTCCGTTAAATGTTGACGTAAAATTATTTTTCATTTTGAGCCATTTGTTATTGTCGATATAAAGTTTCATCTTGCTTTCCTGTGGTTTCTCCAACTTTTTTTTAGAAAATTTACAGTCGAAGAGTCGCCAGCTATAAAGGCTCTCTCATACTTTCCCTAAAAAATTTTTTTTCCTCCTTTATTTTTAATGCAAAATAGTGAGGAGGAAGTACGGAAGTAGTTGCATTTTATACGCCATTTTGATCTACTGCACATGTCTAGGTTTCCTTTTCGGAACAGTGTTACTCAGATCCACATCAATCCCCTGCAGTGGTCTAGGGGAAAAAAACTTTCTTTCATCTTACGAATATAAAATGTTTCAGGAGGCGCTGTAAAACTCGATTTTATCCTCTTTTTTTGAATTCCCAACTGCAAAATAGTATTGAATCCACTTTTCATGTTCTTCACCTGTCGCCCACCGGGGCCACAGGATAATTAGTGCTTTTTCTGATGTTCCAATCCCAACATGCAGCGAAGCATTAAGACAGAGTGACATCAAAGACTCGTACCTGTTCCCTGGTTAAAAAAAAGTCATTGTGTCTAGCTACTGAAACATGAGAAACCAAGCTCGTTAAAAATGTTTTTTCCTTGGATTTCCTCGCCACCCTATTCTTTGCTACTGGCGGCGGCGGTGATGGTGGTGGCGGTGCTTGTGCTCCTCCTGCTGACAAGGCAAACAAGCAAACAACCAACGCACAGAATATCAAAGCATTTTTTTACTACCTCGCCAGATCCCTATTTACTTTCGAATGTAACAATTTTAACATTTCCCTTATATTTTTCACTGTATATATTTGTGTCGTGTTGTGTGTTCCCTCCATCGTGCCTTTTCCTCTTTGTTGACTAATGACAATGTGGAGGGTCGCCCATTTCTTGGAATTTCAGTTATCGACTCAGCTAACTCTCGCGGAGGAGATCCTTTCACTGAACCGAATGCTTAGCTTTGCGTTGGCGTTTTTTTTGCTCGCAGTCAGTTTGTTTCCCTCTTACTTCCTTGTACAAATACTTGACACGGTGACAATGAAAATTGGAATGGCAGTCGAAAATCACACTACCTTTCCGTTCCCACTTCCACCATCCTCCTTAACAAAAAAAATTCTCACGAAGATGTACCACTATTCATTTTGATCCGACAGTAGAGTAGTACATGGGAAGTCATCGTTTAACACGTTTACCTCTGCTCAAGCTTAATATTCATTTCCGCTTCCGATCATGCGTATTGTATAGGTTATTTGTCTTTAGTCTTTGCTTTCTATGACCGTGGATTGGTTAAAAAATTGAAGTTGAACTTTTTACCATTTTAGGTCCGGGCTTAAAACACTTCCACACAATGCAAAAATGCATTATAACTATGCCAACCTGCAGAAGGACTTGGGAAACACTGCACAAGCCATTGAACACTACAGGAATGCTCTGAGGTTCGAAAAAATATTATTAAAAATGATTGCCTTAATTTTATAGAGACAAAGCCATTGTTTTCCGATGCAAACAAGTTTCGAGATTTTAAGTACGTTCACTTAGCTACTTTAAAGGACGACATTAACGACAAAACATTTTTTCGATCAAAGTACGTACGTGACATTCATGAAATAGCGGAGGTCGGGTAATCATAAGTTGTACGTATGTAAAAATTAAAAACACACAAAAATCGCTATGGCCTCTTTAAAAAAGGTAGTGGTGGAAGTACAACATTCTGTTTTATTTAGAATTTAGAATGTCAATCTCCCTCCAAAATAACTAAAAAGAATGCATCTCGATAGTCAAAGAAAGAGAGTGGCAAAGGAACGTACTCTTTCAGTTTTGATCAACATCGATTCGCAAGAGGAAGATGACAAGACTCGAGAACAGAGTGTGAAGAGGGAAGACAAAAGGAAATTATGCAGAGCTGACTTAAGGTCTTGGGAAAACAAGCAAAGGGCTTTTTAGTCAGGATATTTGTATTCCGATGAGGTATTTTTTCATCTTGGCACCTAAGGATCCCTGACATCCCCTTCCTAACTCTTTACTTTTTCACGGGAGAAAGCAAAGTTGGTTATGGTTAAGAGATGCCATGTTCCTCTATTTCCTTGGATTAAACCTCATAAAATCTCATAGCACATGTGTCCTACCAACCGTTCTTCATTTTGTCCTGGCCTTGTGACTCAGCCAGAGAAGGATGGTGACATTCGAGAGCACACGCATTTGAGAACACACGGCCATTCAAGAAGAAGGATAGAGAGAATGAAAAGAAGCTGGATAAAATTAAAGAAAGCATATGTCCATCTCATATTCACATTCTTCCCCAAAACATCGGTTGAGAAAAAAAGCCGAGGCAATGCCACTCCTTATTAATATTCCTACGCAAACACAAATACAAGGAAAAACGTGTACTTGTCTCGAAAACTCCAAACAACCTTAGGAAAGACCTTTCTTCTCAAAGCCGTAGTTCGCCGTTATACCCCTACCGTCTAGATGTTCAATCTTAGCATAGTAAAATGGGAGAGAGGGAAAAAATGAATGTTTCGGATGTAAAAGAAAACGGACCTCTCTTCCTCTTTCCCAAAATAACATAAAATTTTAAAATGAGAATAGACATCAAACCCTCTCAGCATCCCAATTTTTTCCAACCGCAACTCTGCTAGTGTATCCCCGACGTGTCTACATTTTAAACGAATGCACACTTTTCAAAACATGTCGACTTCATTTCCCCTCCCATACTTTTCTCCTTTTGTTCAACTCGTTGTCAGTTTTCGGCTTAATTGAATTGACAAAATAACACAAAAACAAAACAGAGAGAAAACGGAAAATTTAATGCAGTCCATACGTGCCTTTTTGCCAAAGTACGAAATGTCGCTTTCTCTCTTTACTTCTGTCATTGGGCAGTTGCCACTTTTCTTCATCTCTCTCCGAAAAATTTAATTATGATCAGCTCTAAAAGACAAACAGAACACATATCTAAGTATATATAAGGTTTCTCTTGCTGGTCACCTTCAACATCAATCAATTGATGAGGGTTGCCAACATTCTTCTCAATAAAATCCCACAAGTAATCACAAAATAATTTCCATCTTTTACGGTCTAACATGATCATACGCTACAAATTAATAAAAAAACGCTATCCCATCTCATCCCATCATCTTTGACTTTCTTCAAGTTTTCGTCTTCATCTTCCAGATTTCCATCATGTTTTTCAAGTTATATGGCCACTAAAACGCATCCGCATCCCGAGACTCGTCTCACTCATCCCCACTGTAATCTTTCAATGAGGATGATGAAACTTACATGCTTTCTTCCTCCCCATACCACACCACAAAAAATATTCATTTTTTATTCCCTTTGCACGCATAAGAAGATCAAGAGAATGGTTAAAGGAGAAGAGAAAAAACAGAGGGAAGAAATAAGAGGAAAAAAAGGGACGGCGGTATAAAAAACCATAACCTCCTTCCCATTTTTCTTCCTTGCATGGAGCGATGCACCAAGTGGATGAAGTCATGCAAGACAAAAGCAAGGAGGAAGAGGAGAAAGTCATGATGATATGGCTTGTTGAATTTATATTCGTTATACCTACTCATTCATTTCTTTTTCCCCCTATATACAACCAATATGAATATTATGAAGAACCCTTAGCCTGCGTATAATACTCCCTTTTTTACCTTGTACCTCATCTCATCCTCTTCCCACTTTTCCTTTCACTTTAGCTTTAACATCGCTCGGAGGCAGGACAAAAGAAAACATGATCATTGAAGCTTGAAATAGAATATCCAAAATGAAATTCCAAGCCCATCAACTTCTTTGAAAATGAGAGTAAAGAGGAATCCACCGTTTTATTTTTTCTCATAATGTTGTGCATGCTCCTCCGCAGAAAAAAATACATGCTCCACAATAGGGAATACAGAAGAGCGAAAGGGAGGATAGTAAGCGCAGAAGGAGAGGGAACGAAAAGGAAAGAACTACTACGAAGCCTTCCTCTTCCTTTCCTTTCTCTCTCTCTCTCTTTCTCTCTCTCGCTTCTTATGTGAATATCCCCAAGTGTTTAACGCAATGAATAGAATAGAAACGTCACCAAAGGGAATTTCCTTACATCAATCAACATATTATATTGCATACAATGAAGTATTTATTGTTATATAGCTATTTCACTTAAGCTCTATAGGAATGCTGGTATCCCAATCCCAAACAAGGTTGCATGCGGCAAATTTCTATTTTCACAAGATTTCTCCTGGAGAAAAAAAATCTAGTTTTTGACTTTTCCCATTAAACAAAATATTGCCGTATTACTTCTACATGTAGGAGTTGAGACAAGAGCTGGAAAAATTACAATATATCCTTGACAAAATAGCTCTATGCATGTTTTGGTCCAGCTCCACCACGATCTCTTATTGATATTATTACATCGGAGTGATTTCATGCCTTTCTGTGGAAAATGAACTAACCTTTCTTCAGCATAAAAGGTAGCTTTACTAGGAGGATGATCAAAATGATCTAAATTTTATTATACTGTCGACGACAGCAACGAAGATGAGGTAGGGTTACGATAGTAATGGAAGGAGAAAGGGGAAACCAGAATGGCATGAATATGAACGAGAATTATGATGCTGATGGTAGATATTTACCGCATAAAATGGTTCCTTGAAGCATACGCCACATACCAGGAACGGAGAAGATGAAGTTTATGAAACAGGGCAAATGCAGATGCATGCTTGGTAATTTGAAATTAAATTCCCCTGCTTTGTCAGCTTATTTGAGGAAAAAAGTGCTGGATGGAGTTAAACAAATGAGTTTTGTTGAAGTTTGAACAGCATTATAAGATGATATGATGGTAGATAGTTTCACAATTATTTAAACGCCACGTATGCAGTGAGCTGGTGGATGGGTTGTAGATTCTTAAGTGAGTTACCTAACCTCTTGTATCAAAAAGCTTGCTAAAGAGGAGAAATGATTTGGTAGCTGAATTCCAATGACAATGACGTTTATCTCCTCATAAAAACAAGTGCTGCTGCTTCATATTCAAAGTGCTAATTAAAGCAAGTGCACACTTCTTTGCAAAACTCTCTGTGGAGATGTTTGAAGTGATGAGTAAACGTGTCAAACCAGCAAACTTCACGGCTCTCTTTTTTCCACGAGAATCATTGACAATGTGGGAAATGTTCACAAACTTCGATGAAGATCCTGTTTACTCTTTACGATCATTTCATGCAGTTTCCACAGTACGTATTTACCGGTTAGACTTATTAGAAACCTTGGGTAAGTTGAGGAACAATGACAAATGAAATGGATAAATAAATGCTGGGGAAAAGATTGAATATTATCAAGACATGATGTACGACTTAAGTGAAAGGGGGAGAATTTATAAAAGCATTGGCAATCGAAAATAAGAACAGTTACTTTTCGAAAAAAAAAACATTTATCCTTTTGAGGGGCAAAGTAGATTTCTTCCTCAAGTAAACAAAAAAAATCGTAGTCTTTGTAACATAATATTTCAAACAATTCCCCGAATATATAAACATTTCAAGTGTAAATATGACGACAAGAACTCCTGGCAAAGAATAGGGAGGGAATGAAAATGAATATAAGGTTCTTCAAAACTATTTTTTTTGCGGAATGCGCGTATGTATGTATGTTATGTTCTTAAGTGTCTTAAATTTTCTCGTGCGTCTTTCACAAACATTGCTGCATGAGAGACGGGCACAAGAAACGAAAGAAGGGGGAAAGAGATAAAGAAGAAAACTCCATGAAAAATTGCTGTCTATAATCTCTGGAGGATTTTCTCCATAAAGTTCATTCGAAAGAGAGAGAGAAAATGGCGAAAACATGAGAATAATTCTTTAAAAACTGTAATAGCTACAGTTGTATGTAAACTATCTCAAGATAAAGAGAAAAGGGAAAGGGCAAAGAGAAAAATCCAGTTTACTTTTTCTCCTTGTTTTGTTTCCTCAAAACCCCTATTTACATCTTTGTAAAACTTTGTTTCAAACAATTTTTATGGACGAGATGGAGACATAAGTGCGGGTGTACAAAGTTCCTAATATTGTATGTTCTATTACATTACATGACATTTTATTTTATGAAAATAAAGAGCAAGAAAAAAATATTATGCTCTTTTGTTGAGGGTATATTTTTGACAAGTATGTATCGTCATCACTGGCTGGTTTGCACATATGCTATCGTGAGCTATTGACTCGAAGAAAAGGGAGAGAGAGGGACAGAGAGGAAGAAAAGTGTGCTTGAAATCATACGGGTAAAAATAAGCTTCATTGTCCCTCATCTCTCTGGAGAAGTCTCCACAGGACGCTTAATGTATTAAGGAGAACACGGTGTAAGCAATTTATACTGGGAAAAAATAAAAGTACCATTATTTATTTACTTTGTAGTTGTCAGCCAAGACAATACCCGGAGTTTAAGTACATTTATGAGTTCACTCTGCTTACACATAATATTTATTTCGGAATTGGTATGACTTTACGAGAAGAAGAAGAAAAAGACGTATGTCGAGTGAAAGTCTTATAAGACCTTTAATTTTTTTAAGAAAAAAAGAGGGTGTTAAAAGTACAGAGAAATATATTTAAAAGGCGAGAAGAGAATGATGTAGCCTACTTACCAAAAAAAAACTAGAAATCCTTCACCGTCATAACAATCGGTCCCTGAGAAGACATCTTTTAGCAATTGCAATTGCCATAAGCTCTCCTTCCCTGTGTTGACAAAGGAAATAGAAAAGGCGCTCTAAGAAATAGAAAGGAAGATGGTATGAGTGTGATAGTGGGACGTAGTCTCAGTGTTGCTCTTCCCATTACTTTTATAGAAAGTTTTGAGAAGCAATGCATGAGATAAATAGTAGGGCAATGTTGTATGTAACTCTAATAGCAATAACGATAATGCATATTAAAAGGACGCATATGTAGCTCGCATGAGAACACTATACAATGACACACATATTGTATAGGTAAGTTAATAGGAGATCAAATGGGAAATATTCCGGGTATCACTTTGTACATACAATACCATCATAAAAAAGAATGAAGGAAGGAGAAAAAAATGAAGAGAAAAGAAGAGAGAGAAAAAAATGCGGGTTAAAAGAAACAGAAAAATAATGGAGCCATAACATTGTGCCTCTCTCACGGGGAGCATCAACAATAACGTACGACCTATTATCTCAGCAGCTTCACCATTCTCGAAAAACTGCCTTCTTGCTTTCTCCGACATTCCTTTTTTGCTTGTGTGTTGTTGGGGAAGCGGCATTAGAGAAAATAGTGGTTTTTCTGCAATATGCGGAATGTAAAGGAGGCTGTTAGCGGAGGAGTTTGAGAAACACAAAAAATTTTCGCAGCGGTGGTAGATGATGGTGATGATGATACTGACGGTGGTGAGGAAACAAAGTAGCAAGAAAAAGAGATGAACTTGTCCACGTCAACCTGTACCGGAGAGAAAGAGACAGGACAATGGAGCGTAGAAGAAAGGAGGGGAAAAAATAAGAAAGTGAAGAGGCATGTGGAACGCCTAGAGCATTCCATATAGAACACCCATTACATTAGCAAATCTTAAGATTTTTACCACTCATTTAACCGCAAACTCGTAGAAAAGCCCATAAGAAACAATCTGAAAATCTTGTATGTAGGTAAATGATAAAGACATGAATGTGGTTTTGACCAAAATTGCTCCTCCTGCAAAGGGATGCAAGCTGAAAGGAAAGACAATTTCGCGGTACTGCTTTCGTCGAGAAAGATGGAAAGTTTCATGAGCAATATTAAAGCGGAAACGGCCAAGAAAAATTGCATTAAACCTTTAAGTAAAAATAATAATATAAAAATGCTGAGCCGGGAGTATTGGCCGCCTTAACCATGAATGTGGTTTTGACCAAAATTGCTCCTCCTGCAAAGGGATGCAAGCTGAAAGGAAAGACAATTTCGCGGTACTGCTTTCGTCGAGAAAGATGGAACTTTTTGCAAGCTCATTTTTTTAAACAATCTTTACGTAATTAAATCACTCCGAAAAAGTGACTTTACGCTTCAGTGGGATTTTCTTGTGGTCGATATTTGAAGCAGTTGGGGAAGGTATAAAAATAAGCGTGGTTACCTATTCGACAAGCCGATAATAGTAAGTAGAACTTTGGAAGAAGCACTTGGAAGTAAAAGTGTTGTACGCAGCAAAAATGTCTCATTGAGTTTAGAATTGTAAACGATTAATGCATCAGCATAGCTATCATTTCCAATTTAGACTTGATCCGTTCTCATGCCAGCTTGGATGAAACTCGCGTAAACATTCCAAGCGAGTATGGGATGAAGGCTAAGCTGAAACGATTTAAAAGCATGTGTAAAGTGCTGTCGCCATTAATTTCTGCTTGGAGGTGCTTACAAATTTATGAGCATCATATAGATTGAGGAAAGCTTAATGTAGATAACTTGGGTGATGGCTCTTGAGGTGGTAGCTCTTTAAAAGCTTTTAATGATTTCGCGCGAAATTGTATTTTGAGCACACACACACACCCACATTAATACACATGAACAGTACCTTTGCCAAACATTAATTTAGATGATGATGATGTTGTATACATTTGGTGAGATGACATAGAGGAGGAAAATACGTGGTACCATGTTTTCTGCCCGGTAAAAAAAGGGAGAAGACATCGTTAACACATCATCAACTGATAAAAGCCCGGTTAATGTAGTGCTGACATTAAAACTTCACAAAATCAAGTCTCAAATTGCCTTTGAAGTTTTAACGGGCGAAGGAGCGCTATTGCTTTAAGGAGGCATGGAAAAAAATTCATTGCTATTTTAGGTAAATTTCAGGACGTAATGGAGTCATACACTGGATTAAAAGCTAGACAAGCTTTGGTAATTGGCTTGAAACGTTCCAATAACGACGAAATTTCGTCGTTCCTACAACATAGGCGATATGCCTTTTTCTATCGAACGTTTTCACTGCTCTACTTTCCCCACAGTGCAAATTTTTAAGAAGCCTTTTTTAGTTGATCGTTTCTCCCAGTTTGCAAATTATTGATGTGAGGAAAACGAGGAAAAATGATGTTGGGTTTCATGAGCAATATTAAAGCGGAAACGGCCAAGAAAAATTGCATTAAACCTTTAAGTAAAAATAATAATATAAAAATGCTGAGCCGGGAGTATTGGCCGCCTTAAACGGTTTCTTCCGTAATTTTTCACTATATTTGTAGGACAAGCTTATGGCTTGAAAACTGTAAGATGAGAAGACAGGAAATTCCTATGCTCTGTTGTAAAAGAATTGTAGCACAGTTTTTAGGCTAGAAAGTAGACCATTGAAGGAATGTGTACAACGTAGAAGAAAAAATCATTGCACACTCTGCAACATCCCCTCTCTTTCTCTGGCGTAGCTTATCCAGAAAAGGATGAGCACTATAGATTTGTATTTTTGTGTTCCCTTTCTTAAGTGTCTGTCTCTGCGAGATAGAAATAAGACTTAAATTAAATTAGTCCATCTCTCCTCTTTTCCTCCTTCCGCTCCCTGGAATCATCGTCTTTTACTGCCAGTATTACAAAGGACAAAAGAAGAAAAAAAGACAAGGAAGAAAAAAAGCTTAGCTATGTTAAGTGCGATGTTAGAGTTAGAAAGAAGAAAAAAAGCTTGCTTTCGTATTGAGTTTTGTGACTTTATCGGCTGACAAAAAAAGAGTATGGCACAGGAACAGTGACTTCATGAAATTATAACTTTCCTAGGAACGATCACTATTTATATTGCTTCGTTTCGGATATAAAAAGCTGTGTTTGTAGCTTCAGTTCTAAGTAGATTTTTTGTCCTCGATTTCTCTAGCGATTTTCTACTTGGGGAAAAAGCAGTTTTGTCATGTACCACTTTCCTTCTCTCACTTTCTCCTCTCTTCTGCTACGACTCCTGCTACAGGCTGTACAACTTAAACGGGAGACGGAGATGAAAAAAAGTAAAGAAAGCAAAAGTGATAATCTCATATGGGAATAGAGACATAAGACTGGATGATGGAGAAATGACTCATGTTGGCAACAGAAAAAAACTGCAGCAAAATGGTGAGATGGAAAGAGTTGTTACTTCGTCATTCCTTTCTTTCCTTATCGATACAGGTGGGGTTATCGTCTTCATGATGGCCATTATTAGCAACTAACATTACTGATGTGGCTGGGCTGGGCATTAAAGCGTATTGGATTTTGTACCACGATGGAATGTCAATATTTAATAATCTTTGGATAGTTTAGGGCAAACATTTTACCCTTTCAATCGATCCTTCATTTTTAGTTCCTCACCTGTGCATCAGTGAAGCCAAAAGTCAAATTCTTTTTATGAGTTGTGCACTGGAGAAGGTGGGCCGACGCTATGGGGTCATTTTTGTGGAATGGCTCATTAAGGTATATGAATCTCCTTTTTTGCGCTACGTGAAGGTGTCTGAGTCGTCGTAAACTTTCTCAAGAGGTCAATTTCCCATAGTCTTGTGGAAAAGAGGTCGCGCTCACTCTATCGAACACGTACAAATTTCAGTTTTGTACTTCCCTTAATAGCCCGAAAACGTACAGTTACTTAAGCTTATGATTACCCACATACTTTTTTTTAAATGAACCTATCAGCAAAGCAACAAACCAGTTTGCTTCCTTGTCTCCGCGATGATAGAAGGAAGCAAAATGAGTGTCGTAATATAGCGATTTTTGATGATGAAATGAAGGGAGCCACTTGGGTGAGGGCGTGTTTGTCCGTACCACCACCGCGAAAATAAAATGAGGAGCTTATTATTTCATCCTTTACATACTATCCAGTCCAATATAGCTTCTTCTTTTGATGATGATGATCATGATGATGAAATGAAGGCGATAGTATTGTATGGTGTCGACTGTTGACTTGACTTGTTTGACTTTTAAAAAAATAGGAAAGCATTTCGAGCAGTACGAAACAGTTTGTTTTGTGGCTCAAACTATAACCGTTTACTTTAAGATGGGTCATAACATAACAGTGATTTTTTAATGATCCAGTTTATGGCCACACCATGCGAGTGCCCATAATAACTTGGGAACATTACTGAACGACAGTGCGGAGGCAGAAAACCACTTCCAGGAGGCTTTGCGGATCAACCCCCTCCATGCTCATGCATTCTTCAACCTTGCCAACTTGAAACAGTAAGTTCCTTTCCTTTTTTTTTCATTTTTTTACCTTACACCTATTCTAAGTAGATAGAATTCTTTTTTTTCGGCATCATCACATATATTTTTGGAGCCTTTAAAAAAGTTTTTTTTTCTTGTGAGTGTCTTTCCATAATTTTTTATATTCTTCATTCACGTATTGATTTCAGCCATTAAGCATGCATGAAACCTGAGAACCCATTCCAATCCTATTTTCATGGGGATACTACGATACTTTTGAGAACTATAAAAATGGCCTTCTCTTTTTTCCTTTTGTTACCCCCCTACTCCTCCACTATCTTCTTCCAATTTCTCTATTAAAACGCTGATTTACTCGTTGAGCCATTTTATTTCGTGCTTTGCCTCCTTGAAAGCATCTTTTCCTCCTCCTGGAGATAGCAAACATGGTAATATGATATCATTGAAAAAGTTTTTACTGGCTTTCTCAGGACCATAATGCACATCCTCCTCTTTCTCTACAATTCATACCGGCGGAAACTAAAAGTGTAATTCAAAACTTTTTTTCTGTGGTAATACGTTCTCATACGAGTGGAAACATGGAGGGAAAAAAGTCGTAATAGAAGCGCTCACATTTCACATGCACGAGGAGGACAACGAGAAAGAGGGAACACACTGTTCTAAAGTAGAAGAAGAATATGGAAAAGAGATTATAAAGGAAGAGGAGAAAGAGAAAGGAAACACTTAAGAACGTCCACTTTTCACAGATTTACGATTTACGTAAAGGTACGCTGTTTACCAGTAATGTGTCATCGTACTTACGAACGGACGAGGAAAATCTAAAGATTTTTTTTTCGTTGGAGTTTGTATAACCAAGATTAAGCAATTTATGCTTGGAGAAAGGCGGTGGTGGTGCAACAAAGAATACATAGCGTACATATATGTTTGTGGAAGCAAGGAAGCGAAAGTGGAAAATAAGAGGGAAACCCGGAGTCAGAGCACAAAAAAAAGATCAAAAGGCGCTGTAAGTAGATAGATGCACATTTCTCTCCAGACAGATACATAAATGCTTTGTCTATCCTACTGGAAGTTTTTTTCTCTCCCTACATGAGGCGTCTAAGTACTTACGATTAGCTAGGTATATAAATTGTACCCTTGTTTGTTCTCCCTGCCATACTTTGTGCCGGTATAAAAAATGTCAGAAAAACAACATGAGGTCCTGGTGTTTTAAACTTTGTGCCATTTTCTCCCATCCAGAGAGAGAGAGAGAGAGAGAGAGAGAGAGAGAGAGAGAGGCAGAAAGAGTTGAGTAGACTTCAGAGTTCAGATACAAAATGGAGTGAGTTTGTGTAAAAAAAAGGGTGAAAAGATCATGTTTTGAATTACTACCCAGTTTTTTTATTTATAAAATAATACGAGTTTTAACACACCCGCATCTATGTACATACAAAACTAAGTACTTGCAAGGTAGTTGGACTTGAAACTTTTTACTACTTACATCCTCATCATCATCGTCAGGTATCTCTTTCTACTTTGTTTACAAACAGACGCACTTTCGCCAAAACTTGAGAGATAAAAAAGTACAAATTTTTCTGCCATGTAGTACTTTCGAAAAAAGAATAATCTCGTATGAGTATGGATAGCTTTGCGTGAGCTTTATGTGTGTCTGGCACATTATTGGATTACGCTTTGCATACTTTCCTGCTTAAGTATGTACCTTAGAACACCACTTGTGGGATGGGAATATAGTAGGATAAATGGACTTTGTAGAAGAAGAAAGAAACAGATTCACTCTCTGAAATATGAATATGTGTGTGTTACTGTGTTGTGGAGAAAACCGCCATAAAGTAAGAAAAGTTTATTTCAAGGCACTCCCATTCCAGTCTCATCCTTTATCGTCGTCGTCAAAGTCCATGGACAAAACAAAAAATGGTTTCACGATGCAGTGCAAGCTGTCTAAATGCTTTCATCTTCTTTTATTCATTTCTCTATGCTTTCCCTTTAAGTAAGTAGGTATGTACATATATACTGGCACTCGTTCAGTGCCCCGACAGCAGCACAAGTCCGGGATCCTGAAACAAAAAAAAATGGAATCATATATTGGGAAAGGTTTTTTTAAAGTACGTGTAAGTACTGCAGCAAAAACAATGGAGCCTTAAAATGTTGTTATTTGCGCAGCTATAAGCATGAAACATTAAACTGACAACGTAACAATGCAAGCATGTTGGAACTGGAGGTGTTGTACCTGCAAAATCAGGAGAGAAAAGAAAGCAATGCATTTTCTCTCTTTCTTGAGCTATCTTAACTATCAGGTAGGA